>VDFB02053386.1:0-68581 GCA_007258455.2 Sequoia sempervirens | reverse complement strand
CTTTCAAGTTTGAAAATATGTGGATGAGAGATTGAATTTCCTTGCCAATATTGAGAATTGGTGGTCTAAAGACCTCCAAAAAGGTTCAAAAATGTTCACTATCTTTGTGCAAATTAGATTAATGAAGGACCAACTGAAAATTCTGGAATATATCATTTCAAAGATATCTTTGTTGAAAAGGAGCAGCTAGAGGATAAGTTGAAAAAGCTCAATAATGATGTTGTAATGTCCCCATTTTGGCCATATACTCTTCTTTTGGATTTAGCCTATTTCCGGAAATCCGTAGGCTAAGCTGAAGTAGAAAACTAGGGTTTCCTCTTTCAGATTCTGTTCAATTGGCGTTCAGAGGATGTTGTGCAGGCTTACTATTTATAGCAGTTTGCTATTTTTAGCAAGTCTATCTTTTGGCAGTATCTATCGCGAAGCAAATTCATCGCTGCAATTAGTGTGGAGTTTGGCTTTTCGATGGTTTTGAAGTTAACTTACTATTTTTTGGCATTTGCTATTTTCTAGTAAGTTCATTTTTGGCAGAAACATCATCATCAACTTGGTTCAGTTTGGTATTTGTCAGTTTGCTATTTTTAGCAATTCATCAGTTGCAGCTTGGGCATTGTTTTTGGTTATCTCCTTGGACTGAGTTTCAGACTTAGTCAATTTTCATGTCTTGAAGTTGTACCCCACGCCTAGGCTTGATGACTTCAAGTTGTTTTAAATAAGGGGACATAAAGGGGTCAAGTGAACATTTAATTATTTAATAAATGCTTTATTGTTGCAATATGAAATGGATGCCTAAAAGGGAAGTTGAATGATATTTTATTATTTCAAAAAGTAAAAGGCAAAAAGGTGGCGTCCCTTTTGGAAGTTGAAGTGATTCAACTTCTTGGAATTTGAAGAGTTCTTGTTGCTTCATTTGCCAACAAAAACTTATATATTGCTGCTGTTTGAAGAGCTAATTATCTATTGTTTTATCTTACTGTTATGCTGTCAAAATGACAATGGACATTTTGCTGTTGCTTCGAGGATGCTACCTCCTAGCCCTTTCCCAATTTTGTGTTTGAAATACAACACCTAGTTGGAATATTTCTGCTTCTCAACATCAGACTAGCAGATTGAGCATCAAAATTGAAGATTTTCTGGAGTTATTTCACAGTTTTGGTTTCCTGGTTTATCTACAGCTGAAGCTGATTTTTGTTCATATCTTTTGGAGTGATTTTATTTCTGTTCTGGGTACTTTGGCAAATCAATTGTTGATACAAGGCGCCACCTTCCACAAAGAATTGGAATTTAATTCCAAGTATTTATTTTTATCTTGAAAAATCAATTTTCTAAGGAGGTCGTACCATTTAGAAGAGCATTGGGATTCATGCTAATTAATCTGGAGTCTTTGGTGATTGTTTCTGGATTGCATCTTGGGCGCCAAACCTCTAGGAAGCATTTGCAACTAATATCTCATCATTTGGAGGTAAATTGATCAACTTATGAGCATGAATTCACAGTTTGCTGGTTGAATTTCCAGAATTCTGATTTTTATATCAAATTGTTACAGTTTCCAGTTTTGGTCTTATACTTCAGTATTTGAGTGTTATATCATTGTAAAAGTTCATACTTCATGTCTAAGGTTCATTTCTTATCATTGTAATTTGTAATCTACAGAGTATAATTTGTAAAGGTTGAGATTAAGCATTACTAATCCAACCAATTTTCCAGTTCTGCAATTACTTATTGTTTTGTCATTAAATTACCCCTGGAAGGTTTACCGCGAGTGTGGAGAATCTGTTTTGTAACTCTCTTATACCCACGTTCATAGTGGAGAATCCCCACAGCTCTGTGGATGCCCGCCGCAGCGGATGAATTGTTCTTAATTTTTAATTTTTCCCCCCACTGTTTGGTGGTAGTGTGGAAATGTTCTTCATGGCTGGTTATCCGCCTATCAGTTTCTAATTTCAAATTTCAACACTCCGTCATATGTTAGCACATCGCCCTCAGTGGGATCTTGAGTGCACATTCTTGACGTTGAGTAGTTTTCATTTCAAGTTCAGTTTTCAATTTGATGCTAACGCTAATCCAGTTAACTATTGCTGGTTATGTTGTGTAATTTCATCAAAAAACTTGGTTAGCATATTTCAGTGGTATCAGAGCAGAAGTTCCTGCCATCCTGTTGGGAAGAACCGAAAATTAGTGTTGCCACAATGGACATCAATAGATTTGTCGAAGAGTTCAGGAGGGAATGTGAACATGATGCTTCCATATTCTGTGCAGAATATCAGAGTATGTCAAATGAGTTCAAGAATGATGTTTCTTTTGATTGCTACTTGAATTGTGTGTTGATTAGGTATCCTGAAAAAGTTGGTGTGGTCAATTACATCAAGAATAAAATTAAAAGAGAAGCAAAACTTGCCATGGTTGAAGAATCAAGGAAGGAAGAGGCAAAAGGATCTGTTTGTGGTTTGCAGCCCACAAGTAAACAAATTGAAAAGAAAAATCAGTCAATTAGTGTTGAAGAAGACACAAGCAAGGTGCACATTTTGGTTCAAAATGAAAGTGGGCTTGATGAAGATACCTTGGCAAATGAGGAGATTAAGTTAGAGTCCCAAAATACATCCCTAGACTTGCATGGGATGGGAAATAATGAAGATTGTTATGGTAAGAAGATCATTACAGCAGTCTTGAGTCCTAATAAGGATTCAACCAATGAAGATCTTCAGACAAATGGCTTCTCAAAAGATGCTGGTGGAACAGTTGTGTGGGATAAGTACGTTGAAGAAGAGCAAGATGAAGCAAATACTAATGGTGTCTTTGAACCAGCTTATGACCATTACGAAAGTGATGTTGTTGATGGTGATTGTGATGTGTTTTTATCTCCTCTTGTTGAAGATTTAGTGAAGGATAATTCTCTACTTGTTGCTGAGCCAATTCCATATGAAGAATTAATGACAAGTGTCCAAGAAGACTTCTTTGGTATGTATGTGGGCACTAATGATAAAATCAGCAACATATCTACTCAAGATAATTTCATTGAAGAAAAGCATGACAAAATATTCAAAGCAACCAGCTTTGATGATTCTATAATCCGATATAATGCTAGTGACTTGGGTGGTTGTGGGTTTGATTATCAAACTACATCTGTGGAGAAAGTTATAGATGAAGATTTCAGTTCAAGTGGGTTGAGGAGTGACTCATTCAAAGAGTCAATAGTTGAAGAGGAGCATGATGATCTCTTTCCTATTGATCATTGCAATCAAACCTTTCACCTTTGGGATCCGGGCGCGATGTCACCAAGGTATGATAAAGAACCGGAGTGGGATAAATTCCCCTTTGATCCTGATGAAGTTCAAAAATCAGTTTGCAATACAAGTAATGAAGTGATCTTTGGAGGAGAAGTTGCAGCAATGGCTAATGAGAACGTGATTTCTTATGTTGAAGAGGAGAATGTTTTAAAATCAGCAAATGGTTTGGATGCCTTTCAGAATTACGCACAAGAAGAGTATGAGAACTTGAAAGGTCAAGATAGAGGAACTAATTTGTTTGAAGAAGCTTGCTTGGCAAAGCTCCATAAAAATTCCTTCGAGGTGGTTGTAGCCACTAAAGCAGAGTATGTTGCTACCAAGACTTTAAGAGCATCAATCAATAATGATTCATTGCTTGAAGATATTGTTGACAAGCCTTCTATTCAAGAATTATGCAGTGAAAAAAGAAGGGAGGAAGCTGATTTTGAAAATCATGACAATGAAAACAAATCAGAAAAATTGATGTTTGATGAGTGTAGTCTCTTTGCTGATTGGGATCAAGGGCCTAAAGAGCTGCAAGTTTTGAAGGATAACTTAATGGTTTCAGAAGTAAAAATTGTTAGAGCATTATCAAGATTTGATAGCACACACAATTTTGTTGAAGAACTCTACTGGAAGTTTCAGTTTGAAGAGAGACAGAATGGAGTTAAAGGAGTCACTCTTTCCAAGTTGCAAACTATCAAAGAAGCATTGGAATCATTAAAGACAGATTATCTGCATTTGCTCTCAGATAGGGATAATGCCATTAAGTTTGCAGAAGAGACCTATGATGCCTACCAAGAGAAGGAGAAAGAGGTTGATAGTCTTTGCCTTGATCTTACCTTAGCTCATTACTCTTTTTGCAAAACAGAAAATCAATCATCTATGTCAGCCACACTTATGGAATAAGAAGCTAATACAAGGCTAATGGAGATCAAGCCAATAGTTGAAGGAATAAATGAACTCCATAATGTTGAAACAATGCATAATGCCATAGAGATTCATTATGTTGATAGTGATTGGAAGGTAAATCAAGAGTGTGAACTCTTGAGTTGGGAAGAGAATTTGCCTCAAGAAGGGATAGCTTGCAGCCATGAGCTAGATGTGATGACTGGTAATGTGTGTGATATTCATCACACTAAATTCTATGGATCAGCAACTAATGATGGGCATCTTCAAGTTGAAGAAAATGTGCATGAATTTTATGAAGACACCAACGAAAAGGATGAAGGAAATATTGTTTCTATGATTGTGTACAACAATCCACCATCTTCACATGATTTGTTAAATTATGAGTTGATTGACAATTTCTATGTGGATGGCATTGGTAAGAAGTTTTATGTTTTTGACATGCATAATTTTATAGTCAAGCATAAGATAATGTTGGTGGATCCATTCTATATGTCAAGCAACACTCTCTTGGGATGGATAGTAAATGAGCATTTAATGGTGTTCAAACTTGAACTGGCTGGTTTTCACTCAGCATTAACCAATGGAAGAGTACCGCCTATCTTAAAATGGTTGATGAGGTCAGGTCTTGGAGAGATGCATCAAATTGTGGGAGAACTTTCAGACTTGCCCCTTTGGTTTCTAGATTGTGCATTGTTGATGAGGGATTATTCTAAAATGCTGGTCATGAAAGGTTCAAACTTTGCTTTGATGGTTGCAGTTGACTACATGGATTTGTGTGCTCGAGACTTTCACTATGGCTCTTGGAGATATGTTGGGAATTCTTCCCAATGTGTTGGAGATTATTTGCAGTTGGGAATTCACGCTTGGAATTCTCAACATGGCTTGATGGAGATTGTTGCAAGTAGAAAAAAGGATATTTGGAGAAATAAGGATTCAATTCTTAGAATCTTTGATGCGGCCCCCATCTTTACCAACCATTTGATGGTTCTTTCTGCTCATCAACTGGTGAATTGGAGAGATATTTTGAACAAAGGAAGGTTTAATGTTGGGTTGGAGTTTCTTGAGAGGATGTTTCCAGCCTTGGGCTGAGCAGTTGTGCTATTATGGACACTTGATTTTCAGTGTTGCAGCAGTTGTTCAATTCTTTGCACACTGATTTTCCTAAAATCAGACTTTAAGTGGTTCATTTCAAATTTCATGGGCAGCTGGTACACTCATTTTTTCTTTTCACAATCTTTTATCAATGATGATTTTTGGCTTCAAAAGTGGGTAATGGTGTTTCATAGTGATTCAGATCAGTATTGGATGGTGTTCAAGTTATGTTCTAGTGGCTTTCTTTGTACAATCTCTTGCACTAGTGTTTGGGGCAGCGAACCTTTGCTTGATTTGGTTCAACTTTTTGAGACTTTGGGGGAGAGATTGGTGGAAGTTTTCAGAGTTTTTCTTGAATATGTCAGAATTACTCAGAGGAGGCATTATACATCCTTAAGGAGCTTTGAGGATGCAGTTGCTATGACTTTGCAAAGAGCTGTTTTTTCCTTTGCAAACAGCTATGATGGAATCACATTTGCTGTTGTGATTTGGTTTGATGCTTTGAGGAGTGATGTTGATGAGAATATTTTTGAGTTGTTTAGATTATTCTTCTTTGTTCTCAGAATGGTGATTGACATTGACATTGTAGATGTTAATTCCTCAAAGTTTATTGAGCATGAGACGCTGCTAGATTTTGATTCAATTCCTTCTATGTTGTTGACTTGAATTTCAGGCATGTTATCACTTTGAGGTTGCAGGGATGGTTAGTGCAGTTATGGTGCAATGATTTCATTTGTATGATCAGAGTAGAGCAGCATCAGCATGGTGGGGTTTTTCAGAGATGGACATGGGACCCCGGGATCCTATATGTTTGGTGGGATCAGTTTGGAGTGTTGTGGCATTGCTTGAGGACAAGCAATTTTGGGAAGGGCTGACTGTAATGTCCCCATTTTGGCCATATACTCTTCTTTTGGATTTAGCCTATTTCCAGAAATCCGTAGGCTAAGCTGAAGTAGAAAACTAGGGTTTCCTCTTTCAGATTCTACTCAATTGGCGTTCAGAGGATGTTGTGCAAACTTACTATTTATAGCAGTTTGCTATTTTTAGCAAGTCTATCTTTTGGCAGATCTATCTAGCAACAATTCAATCCTTTGTAATTCGTTTAGTTTGGCTTTCTGATGGTTTTGAAGTTAACTTACTATTTTTGGCATTTTCTATTTTTAGTAAGTTCATTTTTGGCAGAAGCATCATCATCAACTTGGTTCAGTTTGGTATTTGTCAGTTTGCTATTTTTAGCAATTCATCAGTTGCAGCTTGGGCATTGTTTTTGGTTATCTCCTTGGACTGAGTTTCAGACTTAGTCAATTTTCATGTCTTGAAGTTGTACCCCACGCCTAGGCTTGATGACTTCAAGTTGTTTTAAAGAAGGGGACATAAAGGGGTCAAGTGAGCATTTAATTATTTAATAAATGCTTTATTGTTGCAATATGAAATGGATGCCTAAAGAGGAAGTTGAATGATATTTTATTATTTCAAAAAGTAAAAGGTAAAAAGGTGGCATCCCTTTTGGAAGTTGAAGTGATTCAACTTCTTGGAATTTGAAGAGTTCTTGTTGCTTCATTTGCCAACAAAAACTTATATATTGTTGCTATTTGAAGAGTTGATTATCTATTGTTTTATCTTACTGTTATGCTGTCAAAATGACAATGGACATTTTTCTGTTGCTTCGAGGATGCCACCTCCTAGCCCTTTCCCAATTTCGTGTTTGAAATACAACACCTAGTTGGAATATTTCTGCTTCTCAACATCAGACTAGCAGATTGAGCATCAAAATTGAAGATTTTCTGGAGTTATTTCACAATTTTGGTTTCCTGGTTTATCTACAGCTGAAGTTGATTTTTGTTCATATCTTTTGGAGTGATTTTATTTCTGTTCTGGGTACTTTGGCATATCAATTGTTGGTACAAGGCGCCACCTTCCACAAAGAATTGGAATTTAATTCCAAGTATTTATTTTTATCTTGAAAAATCGATTTTCTAAGGAGGCCGTACCATTTAGAAGAGCATTGGGATTCGTGCTAATTAATCTGGAGTCTTTGGTGATTGTTTCTGGATTGCATCTTGGGCGCCAAACCTCTAGGAAGCATTTGCAACTGATATCTCATCATTTGGAGGTAAATTGATCAACTTATGAGCATTTCATGAATTCACAGTTTGTTGGTTGAATTTCCAGAATTTTGATTTTTATATCAGATTGTTACAGTTTCCAGTTTTGGTCTTATACTTCAGTATTTGAGTGTTATATCATTGTAAAATTTCATACTTCATGTCTAAGGTTCATTTCTTATCATTGTAATTTGTAATCTGCAGAGTATAATTTGTAAAGGTTGAGATTAAGCATTACTAATCCAACCAATTTTCCAGTTTTGCAATTACTTATTGTTTTGTCATTAAATTACCCCTGGAAGGTTTACCGCGAGTGTGGAGAATCTGTTATGTAACTCTCTTATACCCACGTTCATAGTGGAGAATCCCCACAGCTCTGTGGATGCCCGCCGCAGCGGATGAATTGTTCTTAATTTGTAATTTTTCCCCCCACTGTTTGGTGGTAGTGTGGAAATGTTCTTCATGGCTGGTTATCCACCTATCAGTTTCTAATTTCAAATTTCAACACTCCGTCATATGTTAGCACCTCGCCCTCAGTGGGATCTTGAGTGCACATTCTTGACGTTGAGTAGTTTTCATTTCAAGTTCAGTTTTCAATTTGATGCTAACGCTAATCCAGTTAACTATTGCTGGTTATGTTGTGTAATTTCATCAAAAAAATTGGTTAGCATATTTCAATGTTCTTTCCAATGGTATGGATCTTGATAGTTATAAGGAAGAAAATTCACTGTTAGGTGAATATTTTGAGCTCTTGTGAAGGGAAGAAATTTTTTGGAGGAAAAATTCTAGAGACACCGGATTACAAGCTAGAGATAGGAATACCAAATTCTTTCACAATTCAACAAATTTCTCAAGGTTTCAAAAACATGTGAATAGAAATAAAATGGATGCAAGAGTGCTTGTTGAAGTTGATAAAAGAATTAAAGAGGAAGTTGTTCTTTATTTTCAGAAGTTATTGAAAAGTTGGGAGGCTTCAAATTTGGGAAATCAAAAACAAATTTTGAGAAGTATATCAAAGCTTGTAAAGGAGGATCAAAACAATCTTCCCCTCAACCCTTTCTCAAAAGAAGAGCTTAAAGTGACAATCATGTAGCTTCATCCTAATAAGGCCCCTGACCTTGATATTTTCCTAGCCAAATTTTTTCATAAATGTTGGCATATTGTTGGTAAAGATGTTTGGGCAGCAATAGAAGAATCAAGGAAGAAAGGGATGATGCTGAAAGGTCTCAACAATACGTTTATTTCTCTCATTCCAAGAAAAAAGTTCTCAACCTTTTTGAAGAATTTAGGCCTATTTCTCTTTGGAATACTATTTATAAAATCATTGCCAAAGCAATAACTAATAGACTAAAACTCCTCTTACTAGACACTATATTAAAAGAAAAAATTGGTTTTGTGCTTGGGAGGTCTATTCTGGGTGATGTAGTTATTGCTTAGGAAGCCATTCACTCAATTCAAACCACAAGAAAGAGTAGTATGATGTTGAAACTTGATATTAAGAAGGCTTATGAAAGGGTGGATTGGAGATTTCTTTTAAAAGTTCTGGAAGCTTTTGGATTTTGTAAACAGTGGTTGAATTGGATTTTTGGTGTCATAGCTAGCCCCAAATATTTAGTAATTGTGAATGGACTCCCTCAAGGTTTCTTTAAAGTATCCAAAGGTCTTCATCAAGGGGATCCCCTTTCCCCATTTTTGTTTGTAGTAATGGCTAATGCATTGGGTCACTCCATTCAAGCGACATCCAATTTTGGCGAATGGGAAGGGTCTCTGTCACAAAGAATGTTTTCCCATCTCACATCAACTGTTCGCGAATGACACTATGCTTTTAAGGGCTTCAAACTGCAAAGAGGAAAAAATAATTAAGAAGACTACAATTCTACTCTCAAGCCTCAGGTTAGGTGGTCATTCTTTTGAAATAATATATATATATATTCTTTTTTATTGATCCAAAGAAGTAGCAAGATATCTTGAACATAATGGATTTTAGAAAATGTTCTCTACCATGTAAATATCTTGGGTTTCCTCTTTTTTTGGGTTATTGTTTTGCAAAACTTTGGTAGTTTCTTTTGGATTCATGTTCTAGTTGGATGACCACTTGGAAAGGGAGGTGGCTCTCTTGGGTGGGGAGAATCATAATGTTAAAGCAATAATTGCAGCAATCACAATATTTCTATGTCTTGTTTAAAGATTCTTGGAAAAATCGGGAATAAGCTCAAAAAAACTATGAGAAAAATTCTCTGGCAAGAAGCCTTTAAGGAAAAGAAAATCCCGTTAATCGCTTGGAATACAATTTGCAATCCAAAGGAGTTTGGAGGATTTGTCTTGAGAAGTTAGACATCACAAATAAGGCCCTCAGAGCGAATTTGATTTGGAATATCTATTCTAAAATGGACCTAAAATGGTCTAGAATAATGCAAAATAAATATTCAGACTCATAGGATAGATCTAGAGTTCTGACAGTCCCAAATCCTCCACAAGATTCTAGTATTTGGAATTTTTCACTTTCTTGTAGAAACATTATTTCAAATTTCCTCACTTGGGAGATAAGGGATGGGAGATCCACTTTCTTTTTGGAGGACTCATGGAATGGTTGCCCCATCTTGGACTCCTATGGAATTTTTAATCATTCTAAGCAAATTTTATGTCAGCATTGGTGCATTCATGTCATTCAAGGGTCTAGAACAGGAACTGAAAGTTGGATTTTGGAAGGAGTTTGGTGGCCCAAGGATTCCTAAGATTGAAGTTGTAAGGTTAAAGGAGATGTCTAAAAGGAGAATTTGGATTTCAATTGGCCAAAATGTTATTAGATGGAATTGTTCGAAGTCAAGGGATTATTCAGCCAAAGTTGGCTATGTAGTGGTGGAAACTCACAATGTTTGAACTGATCTTCCAATACATCTTTGTTGGAATAATTTCTTTTACCTAAGGATGGGAATTTTGCATGGGTTTCCTTGCAAATGGAAATTTTGAATGTTGATCATTTTAAGAAGCTCCCTTCAATAGTCCCTCAAGATGTCCTCTCTGCACAAAAAAATAGGAGTCAGTTGATCACATTCTAGTTGATTGTCAATTTTCTCTTGACTGCTAGCAATGGTTACATTCTTGCCTAGGCTAGACGAGTGCTCCCCCAAATGACATTTTGAGTCTTTTTAAAGGTTGGCCCATCTTGAAGAAGCATATGACATTCACCTACTTTTGGATTATTAGTCCATCTAGTTTGATTTGGGAATCATGGAAAGAGAGAAATAGGAGAACATTTTAGGATAAAGTGTTATCATTAACTCCCTTTTTGAGCAAGGTTGAGATTGCAATTGTGGAATTTTACAATAATCATAATAGATCTCTCACTTCAAAAGGGAAAATGTTCACAAACTAGGACAATTAGATAGTTAAAAAATTGCATGGACTTACTGTTCCCCTTGTTAATGGGGCTGGGAGAGATGATTCCCTTCATAAAAGAGTAGAAGCCAAATGGACTATGCCTCTAGAGGGATGGTTTAAATTGAATTTTGATTGTTCCTTTAAAGGAAACCTTGGTAAGTTGAAGGAAATATGTATAGTAAGAGATTTGAATGGTCCTATGGTGTGTACAACTTCACAAAAACTCAAACCTAGAACTAACAATGAGGCTGAGATGCAAGCTCTAATTTTAGGTCTTCAATTATGCATTAATCAAGGTCTAAGGAGAATTGTGATCGAAGTTGACACAACTATTGTTATCAATGCCATGAGGGATAAATCTTCACAAAATTGGAAGACTAATAGACATAACTTTGGCCATATCCTTGTTAGGTTCCTTGGAGGACTTCACGCTAAACCATGTATATTGTAAGATCAATAGAGAGGTGGATTTAATTTCCAATTTGGTTGTTGAAGGAAAGGAGGAACTCGCTGTTGTCAAGGAGAAAAACACATGACCTTTGTTAAAAATAACTCTTGAAGACTCCATAGGGGATGCGGTTAATGATGAGATCATTTGATGAAAATATTTCAATTTGATGGATTTGGCTTGTGGCTCATTTGAGTTATAATGGACTCTCATCAAATACATGCCAAATGGAGGTCATGGATCACAATTAGCTCTAAGGGAGTCAATTTAATAATGATTCACACAAACAAGATGGTTTTTATGGCATCTTACTCATTCAATCTAGTTATTTGGATTTCAATTATGGATACACCTATTAGGCTTGTGTTTGGTTTAAGGAAAATGTCATTCTTGGAGAAGTTTTCAAAGCTAAGGTTGAAATGCATTTTTAAAACCTATAGCGATCTGCTCCACCTTGCTATCCAATGGGTGTTAGGGGGTGAATTATTGGTGATTGATCATAGGTTTCGAGTAAATATGGACTTATCCTCCTTGTTTGTTGCAATAATTTTGGATTTGGGGGAGGCAAAAAACATGATTTGGGTAATGGCCTCCTCTCTCATCAAAAGCTAGTTCCTTGGAGGTCTAGTTGATATGTTGGCAGTGATCTATTATGGGGTCGATGTGTTGTTTCTTGAAGATATGCAAAAAGTAAAAGATGGGAACTCCAATGTGTAGTGGCATCCATTCGTCAACACTAGCAAACTCTAGAATGAGGCTAGGAAAAGGAAGAAGGTGGCTAGAGGTGTGGCGTTTCTGAAGGAAGCTATGGGGATTTTGGTGACGAAGCGTGTTTCTTGGGTCAACTCACTAATCTTGGAGATCTCGGAGGAAGAGGTAGACCAATGAAGTTTGTCGCAATTTCTATAGGAGAATTTTGTTCTAACTTTGAATTTCATTTTGTCTTTCAAGATAATGTTTAACACTGTAGACATCCAAATTTGGACACTTAATTTATCCAAATTTATCACTTTTCATCTAAACATCCTCTTATCCGAGTTAATTAAATAATATTACTATTATTTAATTAATATCTTTAATTCTGCCAAATCCCTAAGGTATTTAATTAATTAAATAATACCCTCCTTAATCCTCTTTTTCATCAAATAAATTAAATAAATATTACATTTTGTTTAATTCCTCACATGTCATTTTCATCTAATCCTAATCATTTTCCTAATTTCTTCATTAGGGATGTGCACATGCCTAATCCTTGATTAGGATGTCACATCCTCCAACTTTTGCAAGTTGGCTTCTAATCCTCATTTATCTTCTAATTATTGATTAATTAAGCCTAATCATTCCCCAAGGAATTTTTAATTCCTTTTTATTCTTCCTAGATTCCCCTATTTTATATGTGAATTTTTAATTCACATTTCATTCTTCCAAGGCTTCTAGAACCTTGGACTTGTCACTAATCTCCACATGTGACCCACCTTGGACTTGTCACAATCTCCACATGTGACCCACTTTGGATTTGTCACAATCTCCACATGTGACCAAGTCCCACCTTTTTGGAGCCCACCTTTTATCCTCTAGATCATCCTATGAATGTGAATTTTTAATTCACACTTATTCCCCAACCACCTTTCCTTTTCCCATGTAGATTTTTGAGGAATTCTAAAATTCCTCAAAAGTCCCTTTCACTCCCACTTGGGGACAAGAAACCCCTTTTTGTGGAAATCCTCTCATCCCCCAAGGTGCATGTCCTTTTCCACCTCATGTACCTTTTTGACAACTCATCTCCACCTCATATCCTCTTGTCCATTTCACCCTCCACATGTCAAGATGTGAGGGCTTGTGGGTTCTCAACCCATCATAGCCCTTCATCTTGACCTTGTTGGATCAATCTTGACCATTGAATTCTCTAGAGAATTCAAATTCCTCTATAAATACCCCCTCCTCAAGGGCATTTCCAACACTTTAGATTGAAGCAACTACATGCTGCCCATTTGCCTACACAAGACTTAGCTATCTTGCACCCTTATGCTGTCATTTTGCATTCTCAACACTTTGCACTCTCATAACTACATGCTGTCCAAGCCTTTTTCGATCATTCAACCATCTTTGTTCATCATTTTGCATATTGAAGCTTGCATTATAGTCACTCAATCTATCATTTAAGGAGCACACAACCAATCTAAGCAAGGGCCAATCAAAGAAGTTTCAACAACAAGGGAGGTAAAAGTGTTTGTGTTTCATTTTATTTGCATTCCTTTTCGTTGTAACTCTCTTTTGGCTAATCTTGAGGTGTCCTTGGCATTTTGTTATTCATGTTTCTTAGTTATTTCGCACATTTAGAGCATTAGGAATTCCAAGGTATACAAACACGGTTTTTTTCACTCCCTTGTTTATTGTGGCATGTTAGACCAGGTATACTATAAAAAAAATATTTTATATGGTTAATATAAAAGCGAGCAACCCCCATGGTTGCAATTTATTGATAAAAAAAATAGTTTTGGTGTTTTTAATTGTTATATAGTTTCGTTATTTTTTAATATATATATATATATATATATATTGAATAACAAAAAAAAGAAAAAACCTTTTAAAAAATCAAATTTAAAAGACCAAGGGTGCAAACTACAAAGACCATGAGCCCCATTTAAATATTTTTAAGACTATTTTTTATTTATTTTTTAATATATATATATATATATAACAAAACCCAATAGAACAGTATACAAATTTCAACTAAGTGCAAGTGTGACTCCTTCAGATTAGAGAATAAATGAAAGGAAAATAGAACAATGCAACTTAAGATATGTTATACTTTCCATGGCTTTTTATTGCTCCGAAGTGATGTACTGTTGTAGTTCAATATCACTTCTAGCAGTTCCTTATTTATGTTCCAACTCTCCAAGTATGATTGAAAATTATCCATAAGACATGGCAAAGAACAGGCATGTCAAGAGTTTCTTGCAGCCAAAATACTGTTAATACTGCCAGAGGAAAGCGCCATCACAGAGTTTACAAGTTGAAAACACTGACTTTGATCACCTGAAATGAAAGGATACTTACATCGTAGGTACAGATTCACTGCATGGCTCAGAAACCCACTCCCTGGTACTCCACTTAAGAGGGATGTTATTGGAACAAAAGACATAGATATCACATCAGGAGCAGAAGGTACAGTTTTAAGCCACTGATTATGTGTTTGAACAGTATCCAAACCGCCTCTTCTCTTGAAGATTTTAGTGATATCCTGCACAAAGTGAACTGATTTTTCTTATAATCAAAATAAAATGTGAAAAATTATCTGTAATAGCATAATGTATGATGACACCAACTGTCACTAAATATATCAAATTTTTGTGATAAATATCTCAAAATTGCCTTTGAAAGGAAACAAGAAATGGAAGAATTTTGCCTCATTTCTTAAAAAGGATTTAAAGAAGATGTAAAGCAGTTAGAGTTTGCAAACCTGACATCATTTGTGCATATTGATTCATCAGTCTGGTATAAGGAGTACATAAGTTATAAAATATCCCATCCATAGACACATAAAAGCATTCATGTCTCAGTGTCTGATACAACTAGCTACTAAACACATACCTCTATGCGGCTTCATAAGCAAGCCAATACTCATATCTCTGATCAAAAACTAGAATTTCCTTCTATGGAGAGAATCACAATTACTGAAATATACCAAAAGACAAGCTTGAGTGTAGAGTTCCCATTTTCCATGAGCATACTTTCCATCTTCTTAAGGCAACAAAAGCTAGACTAATTTACTTATTGACCCCTTGAGACCAGGAGAATATGCCTTAACAGAATAGTCAGATAATGAGTAGCTACTTGGAAGTGCCATTTGTCTTTTTTTGGTGTAGGTTTCCATTTAAGTCCATTTATATAATGTCTCCTAAGACCACAAGAACCCTTTATCAGGATTGTACATATGCATCTTTGATAGAAAAATGAGTTCAAACTTCAAAGTGATCATATTGAGAATATCTTGAACGTTATATACTTTCTGCATATCATTTTCTTAACTTGTTTGCAGAAGTGTTTGTTGATATTCACTATACTTCATTGAAAGTGTATTACTGCATGAATGCAGTTACCTTATATTTGTCTAGGTTGACTATGAAGATCAATGTCTTTTTGGACAATGTTCCATATGCCCACCAAGTACATTAGCATTCTGTGATGAACACATTTAATACACTGCAATCATGGAAACAATGATAACATATGCTCCCACAAAATATAGTGCATTTTAGGTAAGCATTCTTAGAAGATGATCCAATGATTGAGGAAAGGCCAATGACTGGAGGAACTAGACCACCGCCAAGTTGAGAGGACATGGGACTCTTGCAAGGAGAAGTTAAAAAACTTGATTTAGAGAAGAAGGCCCAAGGAAATGAGAGCCTACAAATACTATGGGCTGACAATCTACAATAGGGGAAAGGTTTTATTCATCAACTCTACCACAAATAATAGCTATTATGAGTGATGCATAACCTATGGAAGGGGGAAGGGGAAGGAACTATTTACAAAGAAGACATCCTATCTAAAGAAGATCTACAAATATGGAGCAATAACAGATTTCAAGAGATAAGCTACCAATAGTGAAGGAGGAAACCCTAGTTGAGTTTGGGATAAGGGATTCAAGAGCTGGCTAACCCCTGACCCAGGAAAAGCTGTAGTCTAAAGGGGCCCTAGTATACATAAGGCAAAGTGTTCATTGGAAGTTAACCATTGGCAACCCAATACAAGTTAAGAGCAATAACAAAGGTCATCAACTAAACAAACAGGGAGGATCCACAACAATTTGATGAAAGATGCAAGAGAGATTCTTGTAAATGAGTGATTCCAAGAGAAATAATGTCACTACTTCAGTCCTCCGAGCCTCTAGAAAGAGTTGCAAGAATGATTGGGTGAAGAAAGAGATCACAAAGAGCTCTCCCATCTTAGTAAGAGAGATAAGCCCCTTAGTAAAGTATTCTTTAAATTCAAACAAAGAGACCAAAATATAAACCATAGTCCCGAGACTGCCCGGAAGGCGAAGCCTGCGGTAAGGCGATCCTTTGTAGTGCCTTGACAGCGGCCCAGGCTGCCGCTGAAGACCTTGGTAGCGAGACGAGAAGAGAGCTACAGGACGGCAGCGGCAGCGCAACCAAAAGGCCAAAAAACATTAAAAACTCTAAATTTTTTTAAACTGTTTTTTTAATTATATCTTCTATTTCGCCCTAAAAGGGCACTCATTTCATTCATTTGGCAAAATAGGAGAAGAAGAGAGAGTTGTGAAGAAAAATAGGAGGAGAAGAGAGGGCAACCAGCAACTTGTTGAAGAAAAATCCAAGAGCATATATCATTTGGGGAGCTTCATACCAGCAAGGAGGTGCATTGAAAGCTCATTACCAGTGATTTGGAGGAGTTTCTATTGCATTCCAAGCTAAATCTAAGAGGTAAGTTCGATTTTAATTGAGTTTTTTTGTGTTTTTTTAACAAATATTTCATTGTAATTTGTAAAATTCACTATTATTTTGAGTTTGCATATTTTTTTTACAAACCCTACTTGCAACTTAAATAATTTTAGAAACCCTATTTTGTGCAGCCACATTCATTTGCAAATCATACCATATTATTATTTTCACAATGTCTCATACCCCAGTCAGAAAAGACCCTGCTTGGAAACATGCTGAAATCTTTCCCGGAATGAAAAAAGGAGACGCCAAATGTTTCTATTGCAAAACAATATATCATGGAGGCATAAATCGATTAAAATATCATCTTGCACGCATACCCGCCCATGATGCAGTGGGTTGCTCTGTAGCACCTCCTGAGGTTGTTCGTGAAGTACAGGTGCAATTAGAAACTTTTGAAATGCAAAAAGAATTGAAAAAGAAACAGAAGCAGGAGTTGTTGAGTGTTGGAGTTGGACAGGGACTTGGTGCTGTTGGAGATGCTTCTTCCATGCCTCCATACCGTCTTAGTGCTAGTGCTTCTGGTAGTGCTTCTGTTTCTGCATCAGCAATGCCTATGCGTACTCCTAGTGCTGGTGGCGCTGCTACTGCTAGTGGTAGTGGCAGTGTTAGCATTGGCCCTAGAGTTCGTAAATCTAGGGTGGACTCATATTTTGTACCACGCACTACCCCTGGTTCCCAACCGTCGCTTGAGAGCATGGGTTGGAACAAGGACGCACATGATGCAGCCAAAAAGGCAATTGCAGACTTTTGGTACTACTGCACCATTCCCTTCCATGTAGCCAGGTAATTTTTTTTCGTTTAATTGTTTTAAAATTTATATTTAAATTTTAGAATCTAGATGTATCTCATTATTTCATTATCGAATTCAAATTTTACAATACTTATGTAACTTATCAATTTATGTATGACATGTTATAGGTCACCTTTCTGGCAAAACATGGTTGATGCGATAACTATATGTGGGGCGGGGTTCAAAGCCCCTAGTGAAGATGAATTAAAGGGCCCACTTTTGACTCAAAAGGTGGCAGATGTGAAAGCACAATTACAGGAGCAACGCAAGCAGTGGAGCATGATTGGTTGCACCATCATGACTGATGGTTGGACTGATAGGAGAAATAGGACGTTGCTTAATTTCCTAGTTTCCTCCGGAGGTAATTGTTCTTCCTTCAATGCATTGGAATTTGAATTTTATTTAGTGAATCACATAATTTAATATGGCTGATTTATGTTTTTTAATTTATTGAATAATTGGTTTTGTTTTTTTTTTCAGGTGACACCGTCTTCATTAAGTCCATTGATGCTTCTGGCCAATTCAAAAATGCCACATACCTATGTGAGGCCATAGAGGACGTGATAGCTGATGTGGGGGAAGAAAATGTAGTGCAAGTGGTGACAGACAATGCAGCAAATTATGTTGCTGCTGGTAAATTATTGATGGAGAGGCACCCTACTATTTTTTGGACTCCATGTGCCGCCCATTGCATTGACCTCATGTTGGAGGATCTTGGGAAGCTCCCATGGATCAAAACATGTGTGGAAGCAGCAAAAAACGTTTGCAAATTTGTATACAACCACACATGGGTGCTTAACCTTATGAGGCAATACACAGGGTTGAGGGAGTTGTCTCGTCCTGGCATCACCAGGTTTGCAACAAATTTTATCACGATGCAATCCTTGATTCGGTCAAGGGCAGCTTTGAGGCGCATGTTTAATAGTGAGGAGTGGTCTTCCTCATCCTTCTCTACAAGCACTGCAGGGATTGCTGTGGCTGATTGCATTTTTGATGAGCAAGGTTTTTGGACACCAATGGATGAGATTGTGAAGGTAAAATTTAATTCTTTATTATGTTCTAATTTTTAGTCATATCTTACTTTTATTTGTTTATTTTCATTCACACTTATTTGTGCAACATGTTTGCACTTTGCAGTTTATTGAGCCCTTGCTAGTTCTCCTACGAGTTGCAGATGGGGAGAAGCCCGCAATGGGCTACATATATGAGGGCATGGATAGGGCCAAAGAGGCCATTAGATCAGTTTATGGTGGAGTTGAGGAGAAGTATCGTCCCATTTGGGATATCATTGATAGGAGATGGCAAAACCAACTTCATAGGCCCATCCATGCAGCCGCATGTTTCCTGAATCCGGCCTTCCAATTCCACCGCGATCTCCGTACAGATAGAGAAATTCTTAGTGGGCTCTACACGACATTGGAGCGGATGTTGCCTGCTGTTACTACACAGGTGGTGCAGGAGATAGATGCCTTCACTAAGGCACATGGAGACTTCTTTGCACGTCAAATGTGCAAAGATAATAGGACAACATTACTACCAGGTAAAAATATATTTAAGGGCATAATTTTCATCTCTTTATATTATAATTTATTATTAAATGTTGAACTTGAACTTGAAACTTGAAATGAGATTGATTTTGTTTCTTTTTCTCATCTCAGATAGCTGGTGGAATATGTTTGGTTCTGATACACCGAACCTGCAAAATATTGCCATTCGTATATTGAGCCAGCCATGCAGTTCATCTGGTTGTGAGCGCAATTGGAGTATGTTTGAGCACATACACTCCAAGAAGCGCAATAGATTGACAGTGGAGAGGATGAACGACTTGGTATATGTTCATTACAATCTTCGGCTCAGATACAGGAAGCTTTTTGACCATGACAAAACCCCGATCAATCTAGACGAGGTTGATCCACAGTCTGAGTGGACCACTGAGGCTACAGATGCAGTCTTTAGTGATGAGGACCTTGATTGGGTGGACCAGGCAGAGAGAGAGGCCGAGGTTGTAGCCATGGCTGAGGAGGAGGCTAGAGCACGAGGAGACATAGCTACTGGTGGTGAGAGTGGTATGGGGACTCAGACACAGGCAGAGACTATGGCTGCAGCTGCAACATCATCCAGGCCCTTTAGACGCCTTCGTAGGAAGGATGCAGAGTCATAGAACATTTTGATTTGATGTCATATTTCATATTTCATATTTGTATGGAACATTTGATGTCATGGATTTCATATTCCATGAGTTTTGTATACATTTGACTAATTTTATATATCTGAGTATGTAATTTCCTTCAGCAACGCAACTACAATGTGTACCTTATACTTATGTAATCGTTGTATACTTATGCATGTGATCAAATTTTCTTTTATTTGTGTTGTATTCAATAAAGGGTGCTTGAAACAAGTTTTAAATCCTTAAAAATCTCTAAATTTCTAGGGTTTTTCAACTTTTTTTAATTTTGCCGCGTCTGCGCCGCGTCCGCGTCCGGAGTTGCCGAGTCCCGCGCCGAGTCGCCCTCGCCGAGTCTGAGCCGCGTCCGCGTCTCGTTACTATGATATAAACGGTTGTGACTCAAGTGGAAGGTGGCACTAGAAAACCACCATCAAGTCAAAAGAAGTGACAATTGCCATGGAAGAAGAGTAAGGCAGCAAAGAAAATACTAACGGGCATATGAAGATAAGGATGTTGGGACCTTGGAGCTGTCAAAAATCTATGTGAAATAAAATTGTTTGAGAACAGATATATGAATGGAGATAAGACCAGCAGAAAGGCACACTTGTAGTTATAATGAAATACATCGAGAACATCTTAGAGGCACTCCAACAAGATCTGCACAATGAAAATTACAAATAGAGAGAAGGTTATGGGAATACAAGCTAAGAAAAAATAAGAAGGGAAGAGATAGAAAGGATAATAGAGAATTAGTAAACTTGGATCCCGCACAAGCTCAGCTTGTTTATGATTGCCAACAAAAGAAACTTACATAAATACCATTAATAATGCAGCCATCCAAAGAGAAAAATGGTAACATATTAAGCGGTTCAAAGAATTGGTTCAAGCCAACATGGAAGCAGCAAAGCAAACAAATTAGATTGAAGAAAGAAAGAAGAAAAAGATGCACCTCGAAGTAAAGAACATTGAGCTTCAGCTAGCTGCCAAGAAGGTGACGGAGGAGCTACAAAGAGGAGAGCAGCTGAAGTTAGAAGCCCAAAGGTAGACCGCAATAGATAAAAAGACCCCTGAAGACTTAAGGAAGGAGCTGGTAAAGTGGCAAAAGTGAGAAAAACTCCAGAGGTGATAGGAAAAGGTTGTCAAACTGGTGAAAGAGCAATTTGAGCAGGAGAGAGAGAGAGAGAGAGAGAGAGAGAGAGAGAGAGAGAATAAAATTGTACAAGAGAAAGGAACTGGAGACAAAAAAGTCAGAGGAAGATAAATGAAGATGAGGCTGCTATATAGAAAAACAAAAAGAACAAGATAATCTGAGCCAGGAGGACATAGAAACAAAAGATGCCAATAAAAAGAGGATAAGTGGAACACAGAGATAGAATGCTGCAAACAAATAGGAAAACTTATGAGTGAAGAACTTTACATTAGAGAGTAAGATGACAGAGGAGAGACCCAAGCAAGCAGAAGACTTTCTCTCAAAACACCAGCCAGTGACAGAGGATGTGCATGTCCATTAAAGAAAAGAACATAAGCCAGCCGGCACCAAAAACAACAAAAAGGGTGATAGACTGTAATGAAAGATGAACTGAAGGGAGAGATAAAAAAGCTCAAAGAAGCTAGGGATGATGCAGCTTGGTTTTTGCATATTCTTGAGACATGGCCAGATGTCACACAACTGCCAAGAGACTAAATTGATTAGACTGAGAAAGCAGTGACAGAAAAAGCAAAAAAGTATCGTGTGGCAAAGAGGCAAAGTAGATACTTCTGGCATACATAGAGAAGTATAGGGGCACACATGCCAAGAGGGCCTATACTCTAACGAGATTGGGCAACATGGGCCATTTCCTCTACAGCCTGATGAATAAGATAGATAATAACAAAAAGGGGGTAGTTCAGAGGGCTGAGTGCAAAAGGAAGGCCCGGACCTTCCACCATTGTAGAGGTAGCTATTAAATTAGCTGAGATCAAATTCCACAATTGGAAGTGGAAAAGAAATTGAAGGAAAAGAAAACATCCCAACAAGGGATGCTGACTCAATACACTTAAGACTTAAGAGTTGTCTCTAATTGGACAATCAAGAAATTTCATTCATTTTGGTTGCCTAGGAGATGAGGCAAGGTTCAAGTTCAAGGAAAATGTTAGTGAAACATTTCATTACATGTGTGGTATCGACTTGAGCTGGTGCAGAACCAAGGGTAGAAGTGCAGAGGAAAACAGGGCAGTTTGGTTCACAAATAAGTGACACACGGGTGGTACAACTGACAAGTTGTGCCACCACAGGAAGTGCTGCAATGCCTTGTAGACAAGGTTTAGAGACATGTACCTTTGTATCTTGAACAGATCAGATATTACATGTACCACAATATATGGTAATAGTAGACAAAATATGAGATAAGAGAGATAGAAGAAAAGTGTCGAGATGTATTTTAGCAGATTGTACATATATTATGTTATAAGATGTAAGCAAGGGATAGACATGTTGAGAAGGACAAAAACGTGTTCTCTTATACACATGGCATTACTCAGTTTATGCTAAATCAAAGGACCCACATAAAATATTTTTAATGGAATGAATGGTTAATGACTAGATAAAGTCTTGTATCCATTACTTTCACTAGAATTTGAACCCTCTTAGCTGGCTTAGATTCAATTATTATAGTTTTAGCTCAACAACCTTTGTGATGTATCCATTGTGAATAAAATCCATATTCAAAACTTTGTTACAAGATTTAGCTTATTCTTTGTCATGCTTACAAAAAATTATTGTTTTAGACAACATCCACAAATGTCCACATCCATGGTAATTAAAAACTTCTACTGCTCATGCAAATATGTCTAAAGGCACAAAGGTCTACTTTTAAACAAAACAGGAAAAAGTAAAATTTAAAATATATACCCTGTTCTGTTGAGGTGCTTTTTCATAACTTGAAGTGCTTGGATCATCTCTATCTGAGAATCTCGCATCTGCTATCTGTTTTAATAGACATTGAATCTCAGTTGGTTGAACATCAGAATCGTGGTGCTGTTTCAAATAAATGGCATCCTTTCCCCCCATCTCCACACCTACGATAATATGGGTACCATATTTCTCAATAAAGCTGACCATAAACATAGCAGTTCAGTTAGAGGAAATTTTTTGTTAGGGACACTGGATAATTATCATGAGAATATATGCTTAAAACAAGACATTATATTTAGTCCAAAGGGTTGTAATCTAATGTTACAAAAAAGTGTGTTTATAAAGAGAGTGATCTGAGTTCAAATCACCACAACACAATAAAGCAACCCATTACTTGGAGGACGTACACTTGTATAACACATCCACAACTGGGGCCAGTTCCTCCCAGAAACAATCTAAGCCCAGTGTTATTCCAATGCTACCCTTAATTATAAAAACAAGATACTACATTGAAGCTCAACAGCATACAATAAATTATCAATGCCAGGAAACTTCTTCATTTTCAGATTTTGGTTGAGTCCATCTCATTAAATATTCCATTTGTGTGAATGATGCTACAGGATTTTCATGATAAATATGAGCCATTTTTATAACAAGAAACAGTAGCAAACACATTTCCATGTACAGTTTAAGAAAAGGAGGCTTTTGTTTTTCCAATACCATAGCTTAGATTTGGAAACTTAAATCTTTTCCAATTTAAAATAACCTTCTACCACTGCCCTTCAGTAATTCTGAAATTTAATACAAAAATGGAATGGCCGAGTGGACCAATGGTTAAGTTTCAAATTTTGCTTCAAGAGTTTCACTATTGTAACATTAAACAACAAAAGGTGGCATATACATTATTCAGTAATAGTGATATACCCCATGCTAGAAGAACAAGTGGTTTGCAAACTTAAATCAAAGAAGCCGAGATGATAAGTGGAATCTACCATTTCATAGAATCTTGAAACTCAATTTCAATAGAGATTCTAAAGCAAATCTGGAACCCCTGTCAACAAGGACAGTGAATTAAAGCAAAGATGCCAAGATGATAAGAAAAAACTTAAAACCACCATTGCCAAGAATTTTGATGCTCAATTTTTATGAAGCTTCTAAAGGAAGTTCAAATCCTTCAGGTCAAGGTAGGATTCTAAGATACAATAAAGGATAAGTCTGTAATGTCCCCTTTTTGACATTAATGGAATGAGGGATCCACTCCTCTAACTTGTAGCATTGAGTGAGTGGTTGACAGAATAGACATAGGAGATAGATAGGTTGTAGTTACTTCAATTGGGAATAAGTTTCATAAAGGCGGTTGATTGGAGTGGGCATTCCTTGATGGAAATGCCAGTTATCTGGGTCAGATTTAGTTATCTCAGACTTATGATATTGCTATCAGGATTCAACTGTATAGTTATCTCAGACTTGTTAGTTAATTGGATTGCCTATGATTGAGGAATGGATCAGATTTAGTTATTTCAGACTTGTCAATTAACTGATTGAGATTGTCGATGATTGAGGAATGAAACCGGATATCATGGAATTATAGAAGCATTGGGGAAAAAAAGAAAGAAATCTTATATTAAGAACAAAAAAAGCTGTGTACAGTAGCTTGTGGCATTTGGAGATGCAAACCTTCAAGCATGGCAATTAGGCTATCTTGGGGATGAAAACCCTCAAGGAGCAAATCGATTTTTAGAGTGTAATTGGTGTCATTAGAGGTGTTATCAGATTTGTAAATAGGGCATGCCTAGTAATTTGTATCAAACAAATAAATTTTAATTTGCATGTGTGTTGTTTGAAGTAAATATAAAAAATACAAAAATATTTAATGCTGGAGTATTTGTGAGTTTATTGTTTGTGCATTTAATTGAGTTATTTTCAAGGATATCAAAGCCAAGGACTAGCCAACCCAAGGCAAATATAAGTGTTAGCGAATGGATTGGCCTTTTTCAAATTCAATTCAAATATCAACTCTAGTACCCTCGACGCATTGGGGCCAAACCGCTAACAGCTCTGGAAATGTCACAATTGCATTTGTGAATTTTCCTCTAAATTTTAGAGATACAGCTCCCTCATGTGATAGAATAGATTGTGGGTATGCTTTTAACCAGAAAGCAAGAAAGATGCAAACACCAACTCATAAAAATGAATTTAATGCAAGTGAATTTAAAGGGGATCACAAATCATTTAGCGCAAAGATTAGAATAATCGATGATCACTAAAATGGAGATGGAAATATATCATGGTTGCAATAAATGAACACAATGCAGTAGAGGACGCCTTACACAGAAAACATGCTCAAAGTACACACACAACACACAGATTGGTACGATCAACACTACATTCAAAACCCACAATTCATACACTGTGAGCCATTGCAAACATGAATGAATCAAGAGAAAACATAAATAAAGCTTGTTCCTTTTCCTCTATTACAACACAGTGCAATTCAAAAAATCTGGACCTTCAAAGAGTCACTCTAAACAAAGATATAAGGAGACAATCTTTTTCCATCTTGGCGATTACTAAACGATTGCTAAATATAACGATATCTTCTTGTCACTCAACTGCCTAACCTGAAAACCAATAGACAGAGAAGCATTAATGGCCGAGAATAATTACATTTGTAAATGATATGACCTTGGACAGTCACCAAACATTTCTTGTTTCTAATCCTACCCTGTGGCTAGCCATTCTTTTGCAGTTAACATGGTTCACAACCACCATATTAAATGACCAATTCATATTAACCATAGAATCACACATGCAAACTTTCTAGACGAGAGATCAATTGGGAGAATTTAAATAAATCTTGGTAACATTAGGAATTAATTTAGGCCACATCACCATCTTGTCATTTTCCAAATCTCAATGAAATCCAGCTCAAATACATCCCCAAATGTCTATAAATCCGATGAGCACAGCCGCATTTCACCAACCAAAAGCATTCTAAAAATGGCGAGCGCGCAGAGTGATGGCGTGTCATTGGATGACTTCATCATGATCAAAGAATTCGAATGTAGTCCTCTCTTTACACTACTATCAAACAAGTTGAAGGAGGTCTTTGTTGTCCAGAGTGAAGTGGAGGAAGAAGTATTGCGTGACATCCTAGGAGAAATATTTCTGAGTCAAGTTCATGTGCACAACGCTACACTTCTTGAGTGTTTCATTTACAATGTAGTTTGCACTTCTAGATGGCAAGACTGGGGAATGAGAGCAGTCGAACGCTTGGTTAGGCCCGATTTTCTACACAGGTTGAATGTGGCTATCACAGGGCTTAGCCATTATCCACGAACCAATCTCATTGGAAACTCTATCTACATTGCAACTGCAACCCAGCATGAGGCCACGGAAGAAACTGTGACTCTCCTTCATGCGGGGTTGGTGCAAAATGATATGGGGCTATTGGCCCAATTTCTGCAATCTCATGAAAACCTATTATCACTAGCCCAGATTGAGCATCTCCAGGAGGTGGTGGAGGGAATCCTTGTGTTGATGTTCGCCTTGTGTGCCTGAAAAATGATATTTTGATGCCCTCAATTTTGTAATAGAATACCAATTTTGTAACACCGATAATATATAATATAATGAATACGTTTTTTGATATTCTGGTGTTCTTGTTCTTTCTAAATATTTCCAAGTTTCGATTTGCTTTGTTGTATCTTGCAATGGTATTCATTTATGTTTGTTTCCCTCTGTATAGCACTGTGTAATTATGTGGCTTTAACTGTTCATTGATTTTGCATTGTTATCATTCATTTGATCAATTTGAAAGAATTTACTAGAATACACTACAATGAAATAAACCTGCACTTTCATAATCTTTGCCTTCTTTTGAATAATTCCCTTTGAGGTGGTAGAACAAAGGGTTCTTGAAACCCTATCGGGAACCACCGATAGTTTTCAAACCAACTAAAACTCCCTCCCATACATGAAACTTCTTTAACTTCCCGTCACTGGCGGTCTTTTAGATAGGTTCGCAAACTTCAAGTATAGACCGCCAACATAAAATTTGAAGTATAAAGAATTCATAAAGCACTTCCATTGCTTGGAAAGTTATGACAATTTAATAACATACTACCCACATAAGATAATGAACAAGTTTGAAGGGAAGGCGGTGTAAATGTGGATTAGAATAACTTGGGCGGTGCCAGCCAAACACAACTAAACACCAAAACTTAGCAATATTTTGAGTAGGGGCATCAATTTTAAGGGTAATGACCAAAATCGGGGTAACAATGGCTCTGACTGGGGACGAGGACTGAAAAGGACATAGCAAGGAACCTAGAGATGCTTAGAACCAGTGTTGTATCCATTGGGCACATATTCATAAATAGAGGAACCAAACCAAAAAAAAGCCAAACCGAAACAGACACAACAAAAGGAAAATATATACGAGGTAGGATGAGACCTACCAAAGGAAAGGTAAAAGGACGCTTGCACAAAACCATTGACAAATTGGAAAAACAATGATCCAGACCTGAAAAAGCTCATTACCCCATGTAGCACTGTGATGTTCCCTTCTTCAATCAATGATAATTCTAGCTTAAATTGATATATTCCTCAATGCAATGTTTTTTCTCTCAAACTTGACTTAGATGAAATTAACACTTCCAATGGAAAGATCTTGAGATAGTTGTTTATTTCATATATATATATATATATATATATATATATATATATATATATATATATATATATATATATATTGTTTAGGCTCAAAGAAATGTAATTGATGAAAATCAAAATAAATGATGTTCAATAAACAACGACTATCAATCTGCCTGCAGATCTTCTCAGACCCACCTTCAACGTGTATGTATTTATATGTAGTTATATATCATAGATGTATAAGTATGTTTATATATTTATCAATGATGTCTTTTGTGTGTTGTGTTTGGTCGATGCCTTGCTTGAATTGAGTCTGTGGGGAAAGCCAAATATGATCTCTCTCTCTTTATACGTTCCTTACTTCGGGATTGATGGAGTGAAATGGTCGATTCTTCTACAGTGATTCCTTCTTCCTATTTCTGTATATCCTCACTCTGTTGTTCTTCCAATTATATGTGTCTTCAGATGTGGCTGATCAAACGTGTCTATTGGATCTTTAGACGTGCCTTTTCCTTTCACAGAACGACTTAACCTGATCAGTTGCATTAGGCAGTGATTAGCATTTAAACAAATCGATTATATAGTAGCATTTAATATATATTATATATATATAGATATATATATATATATAGGTATATATATATGTATATATATATGCTTCTAGTAAATTATTATTTGTTATAATTGTAGAAGGTATAAAATCCAAATTTAGTTTATACTTATCTGGTTCTCTTTGATGGGGACATCACAAGTCTCCCCGCTTGACATTGCTTATCCTCAAGCAATCCTCATAAGTTTGTTCTTCCTTGATCTCTTGACATTCTTGGCTGGTACAGTGGTCTTCATCCTAGAAAAGAGATTGTAACATCTTGTTACAACTAATCTCCTTCCAGGCCTTTTGGATACCTCGCTATGGAGTATATCCAGCCTTCCTAGGAAAGGACACATTTATGCCCAGGCCCTCGGAATACCTTTAAAGGATATCCAATCCTAGGAAAAGGGGTTATGTCACCTCGTCCTAGGCCCTCGGGACACCTTTTTATGGGTATTCAATCCTAGATGTGTCACTTCTTCTTAGGCCCTCGGAATACCTTCAAAGGGTATCCAATCCTAGGAGAAGGGTTTGTGTTACCTCTTCCTAGGCCCTCGGGATACCTTTTTAAGGGTATTCAATCCTAGAGAGAGGGGTTGTGCCACCTCTATCTAGGCCTTTGGAATACCTTTAAAGGGGTATCCAATCCTAGGAGAAGGGTTTGTGTTACCTCTTCCTAGGCCTTCAGGATACCTTTAAGGGTCATCCAATCCTAGGAAAAGGGGTTGTGCTACCTCTTCCTAGGCCCTTGGGATGCCCTTCTTAAGGGTATTCAAATCCTAGGGAAAAGGGTTGTGTCACCCCTCTCTAGGCCTTTTGGATAACTCATTATAGAGTATATCTAGTCTGCCTAGGAAGGATTGGGACATCTCTTCCCAGGTTCTCTTCCTTAAAGAGTATCCAATCCTAGGAAAAAGGAATGGTGTTACTTCTTCCTAGGCCCTTGGGATACCTCCTTTAAGGGGTTTCAATCCTAGGAAAAGGGATTGTGTCACCTCTTCCTAGGCCCTCTGGATACTTGATTCCTCAAGTTTATCCAGTCCTAAGACTATATATGAAATTTTACATATTATCATCAAGTCCTATGCTTGTACAAGGAGAATATCTTATTAACTCATTTGAAGGTATTACATTCAATAGTTCATCTCTTGTTTTAACCAAGAGCCATCATGTCTTGCTATTCCTAAGCCTTATTTTTAAAGGCCTTAATAGTTTCTTATCTTTCCCATGTAGCATCATCTTCAAGGAGTCCCTTCCATTTAATTAGGAACTTGGTGATGACCCTATTCCTTAATCTCTTCTCTCTGGTGTCAATGATAAATTTTGGTTCTAAAGTGAGCTGCCCCTCTTCATCTAGTGGAGGTAACTCCATGCAAGGAAGGACTTGTTGCCCAAGGACATTTTTAAGCTTGGATACATGGAAGAGCTTGTGGATCTCGCTATTTTCTAGAAGCTCTAACTTGTAAGTGACTTCACCTACCCTTCTTGTAACTCTGTAAGGACCATAGAATTGGGGTTTTAGCTTTTCAGCCCCATTCTTTTTGATTGATGTCTGTTTGTATGGTTGTAGCCATAGAAAGACTAGATCTCCAATTTCAAAAGTCCTTTCTACGTGGTGACAATCAGCATAGATTTTTTGTTGGTCCTGGGCTTGCTACAAATTTTTTTTAAGGGTCTTCATGAGATCAATGTTCCTTTGTATAAAGTTCTGTGTATTTTGTACTTTGCTTTCCTGGGTGACCAAGTGTCCAAAAGAAGGGGCTTCATATCCATAAAGGGCTTTAAAAGGGCTCATTCCAATTGACATATGGTGGGTGGTATTATAACAATACTCGCCCAAGTGTAGCCATTTTATCCATGCTGTTTGTTGACCTGTCACATAGTTCCTCAAGTAACCCTCTATTCACTTGTTAACTATTTATGTTTTCCCATCCGTCTGTGGGTGGTAACTTGTGCTTGGGGTTAGATTGGTTCCTGCTAGCCTGAAAACTTCTTGCCAAAATTGGCTAAGAAATTTACTATCTCGATCACTGATGATTGCTTTGGGTATCCCATGAAGTCGAAAAACTTCTTTAAAGAATAATTCTGCTACTTGAGATGCTTTGTATTCCGATGAAATGGCAAAGAAGTGGGCATACTTAGAAAGTTTGTCCACTACCACATAAATACTATTTGTCCCATGTACCTTGGGCAATCCGGTTATGAAGTCCATCGAGATGCTTTCCCATTTCTGGTTGGGAATGGGTAGGGGTTGTAATAGACCTGTTGGATGACTTTGCTCTACTTTATTTTGTTGACAAGTCATGCACTCTGGTACATGTTTGAGCACATCCCTCTTCAATCCTTTCCATGAATACATTTCTCTAATCTGTTTGAACGTTTTGTGGTATCCTTGGTGACTTGCCAAAGGGCTATCATGAAACAACCTAATAATTCTTCTTTTTATCTTTGAATGTGGAACAAGAAATATCCTTCCCTTATATAAGATGAGATCATCCCATATCTTGTACTCCTCATTTGGCATCTTCCCTTCAAGGATCTTAGAGGCTTGTGCATCTTTGGCGTACTCAGCAATAATATTATTCTTCCAATCCTTGGAGGTGCTTGTGATGGTGTTGAGGTGAGGCCGCCTGGATAATGCATCTGCCACCTCGTTGTTGGTTCCCTTCATGTATTCTATGTCAAAGTCATAGGCTTGTACTCGACTCACCCATTTTTGTTGACGATCGCTGAGATCCTTTTGGTGCATGAAGAATCTCAAACTATTGTGGTCTGTTCGGATGACGAATTTCCCACATACTAGGTATTGTCTGAATTTGGCTAAGGCGTGCATAATAGCCAACATCTCTTTGTCATGTATGGAGTAGTTCTTTTCAATCTCTATTAGCTTCCAGCTTTCGAAAGCTATAGGATGTTTCCTTTGCATGAGAACGGCGTCGATACCTTCTCTGGAGGCATTACAATGTAGTTCAAATGGTAGTGTGAAATCAAGAATGGCAAGGACAGGGCAGGTGCTCATGGTTTCCTTGAGTTGTTCAAAATCTTGTTGTGCTTGGTCATTCCACATAAAGGCTCCTCTCTTTGTCGAGTCTGTGAGGGAAGCGGCTAACTTGGAGAAGCCTTTTACAAAACGCCTACAGTAGCTACATAAGCCAACAAAATCCCTTAGCTGAGTCAAAGACCTTGGCTTGGGCCATTGTTTGATGGCCTTAACCTTCTCCTCATCTATTCTTACTCCTACATTGATCTTGTGTCCCAAGTAAAGAATCTCTTCCATCCCAAACTCACACTTTGACATTTTTGCATAAAGTGACTCTGATTCCAAAATGCTTAAAACTTCTTCAATGTGGCGGAGGTGCTCCTCCCATGTCTTGCTATAGATCAGGATATCATCCAAGAAGATTAATATGAACTTCCTCAATTGTTGGTGGAAAATGTGGTTCATGCATGATTGGAAGGTGGTCGGAGCATTAGTGAGACCGAAGGGCAAGACTAAAAACTCAAAATGCCCATAATGGCATCTAAATGTTGTCTTAGGTACATCCTCCATCCTGATTTGGTGAAATCCTAAGCATAAATCGATTTTGGATAAGTATCTTGCTCCATGTAGCTCATCCAATAGTTCATCTATTCTTGGGATCGGATACCAGTTCTTGATAGTTTTTTGATTTAAGGCCCTGTAGTCTATGCACATTTGCATAGTACCATCTTTCTTTTTGACTAAAACCATGGATGATGCAAAGTGACTATTACTTGGCTGAATATGCCCCATTTCCAGCAACTCTTTAATTGTTTTCTCAACCTCTTCCTTGAATTTTCGTGGATGCCTATATGGGGTGGTTATCACTGGTTTTTCCCCCTCTTCCAACTCTATGGAGTGCTCAAAACCTCTCTTCAGAGGTAGACCAAGGGGAATATCTCCAAAAATCTTCTTGTGTCTTCCTAGAATAGGTTGAATGTCAATGTGAACAGCTTGCTCATGGGAGGATGACTTTTCTAATACCATGCATTGTGCTATCCATTCTCTTTTGTCGTGCCTTACGATCCTCTCCATCCTTTTTCATGATACTACTTTGGGAGATCCATTTGGTAATCCTCTAAGTGTAACTTCTCGCCCGTTGTGCTTGAAGCAGATTTCTAAGTTCAGATTGTCCATGGTGAATCATCCTAGGGAATTGATCCAAGGCATTCCTAGGATCACATCGTTGTGAAGGTTCACCACATAAAAATCCCCTTTTATAGTATGACCATCCAAGGTGATTTCTAGTTGTGGAATGACCTTTGAGCATTGATCTGTGGCTCCATTGGCAAGAGCTACCTTGAAACCTTTGAAGCTTTGAGCCTCTAATCTTCTTTTGGTCACTAAGCTTTTGCTGATAAAATTGTGGGAGGCCCCACTAACTACCAAGGCAATAATTTTCTGTCCCTTAAGTGTACCCTTGATTCAAAAGGGTCTATGCTCGTGTTAGTTGTCAAAAACACAGGCTGAATGCCTCAAGAGGCTGCCACTCTCTTGATACGTTTTAGGGTAACAGACAAGGTCAAGAGAACTCAACCTTCTACTCTTTAGGTGCTGCTAGACCCAGGTGGGTGTACCTTTTGAATTGTGCAGACTTATCTTATGATTATCCCTCTGAAATGCTTTGTCCACAATGGCAGATGACAGTGAACAAAATGAAATCAAACTTGATAGCAATCTTCAAATCTAAATCCTAAAATACTTAATTAACAGATATAAAGAAATTGAGTGAACTCAAATAATGAAATTGCAGAGACCAGTGCCTTATTGGGTATGCAGAGTCAAATGAAACAGAAGTGGGCAACTTATTTTGGCAGTAAATCAAATTGCAGGCATATGATCTGTTCATAACTTGTATAAACAATGCAAGACTATGACCACTGAGCTCTTCTTTAATAATCCAGATGAATCTTCCTAATTACTGTGATCAACGAAAAGGATTTAATTTCTACTTGAGAGAACCAGTCAATTAATCACACAAATACAGCAAATGTGCATTGATAAACCGAAAGTAAACTTGTTACATCAATTTAAACAACCAGAAAGAATCAACTTGGAGACAGCTTTAGCAATACTTTTCAATAAGTTCAACATACAATTGACACCAGAAATAACCTGCCACACCAGCTGGTTTTCATTGAATTCGCCATTTGAAAACATGCACATAGTCTTTGATAAGAGAAAATTATTCTACTGTAGCCATTCCTAACTACTGTATCTAATCTAAAATCCGATGATGTTTCAATTACAATTGGGGTGCATATTTATACACTAGCATGAGAAAATAAAACATATTGAAATATCATGTCGGCCTTCCACAAGATTCGGGCTCCAATTATCTCGGCCTGCAACGGTCACCAAGCATTTTACATGTCGGCCACAAGATTTGTATTTCAGCTATTTACCAGTGAGACGGTCGCCAGGACAAGACGGCAGCTATGCCGAAGGCAATTCACTCATTAATCGCTATCTGCCCACGTTCACTGTGCTCGCATTCGCCATGACATGTCTGAGTCGAGGAGATATCATGTAGATTACACTCTATTTCACCGAGAGCCCCGTGGTTAAACTTGTCGCCGTAACCTCCTGTCGTCGGTGAGATGTCACACAGCAGTATTTCGTTATACCGAAAGTCTCTCACCACATCGAATCGCTGTGACTCTTATTTCTTCTTGCTGACGAGTCCATCCGCTCCATATATGTCGTTGTAGCTTATCACTCTCGGGGGGACCTCTTGTAGACTACATCGTTATACCGAAAGACCCCGAGCTCATACCCGTTCGCCAAGACCATTAGGTTTTCTCACCGAAGAAAATACTCATCGAGCTATCGGCAAGACAGAATAGTGTCGGGGGGACCTCTTGTAGATTGTCCAATGCTTCACCGAAATTCTTCAATCATGTTATTCCCCAGTCGCCGAGACAAGGCAACACTTACACCGACAAGGATCCACTGTCGCCACAACTTCCAACTTTCGGCGAGACGTCCTGTAGAGCATTTTGTTACACCGAAACAACTGAGCACACCAAGATCGCCAAGAGAAATCAAAACTCTCGCCGAAACAACCGAGCAAAATCCACCTTGAACATTGTCGACAAGACCCGACCCTTTCGCCATGACCTCCTGCCGCAAACTCATGCCTTTGCCAATGAACCACCACAAGCATAGTCAGGGAAACATATAGAACTTGGTGAGACTCTACCCCGATAGCCACAACATATGCCGATAGATGTCTCCATTGTCGCCAAAACCATATGAACATTACGCCGATAGCCCGCAGGTGAAAACTAGTCACTGTGATAGGTACAAAGGTCCCACCAAACGCCGCCTGCATACAAACTTCAATCGTTGTGACACAAATGAGTCTTGCCGATAGGCAACACAGACTCATGCAAGCGGAAAACGCAAAATTGATCGAGGAGACGAAAATGAACACACACCGACAAGGACCAAAATGTGGAAAATGCAGACATGGATCCAAAGGGGCAATATGGCAAAATATGAGTGGAATATGCACATGGTAGGACCAAATCTGGAAGATTATGAGGTAAATCAACATGTGAAAACATCAGATTTTTACAGTCCCAACAGCTCTCTTGCTTGTGAGATAACAACCAAAGTTCCTTGCTCCTCTAGTTCCCATTTTGTCCTTTTGGTGGGGGCTTCTCTTGAATCTTCATCCCAAGCTTCTTCTATCTTGTGTATTTGTCCTTTTTTGCATCTGTGGTCCTATCCCCAAGGCTCATTGCATTTGAAGCATAAGCCTTTATCTATTAAATCTCTTCTTTCTTTGTTTTCCTCCTTGTCAAGGCATCGATGCCCTTTGGTCCTGTGATGAGCCCTGCTAATATAGACTCGAAACCTTTCAATTTCTGCCTTGGGAATTTTGTCAAACACTTGCCATGTGGTGCTGATATATGCTGATATAAACTTTTGATTGCTGTGTTTTTAGTTTTGGCACTTGACAATGATGTTTGAATGCTCTGATACCACTGTGATGAGCCTTGCTAGCTCACTGCTCAAACCCCTGTCTTTTTTTTTAAGTCTATTTGTGTTTTTTAGTTTTTTAGAGAAATTTTGTAGACAGAAGAGAAGGGGCGCATCATATAAAAGCTCACAAAATGAAAACTTGAGCAAATTTAATCAAACTGGAATTGTAGAAGGTGTTTATTATCATCAACAATGGATTTAAAACATACAAACATACCCGAAAGCCTCCAGATTTTTTAAATAAGAAATCCGACCAGCATGGTGAAGAACTGACAAAAACTGGAGTAGAGAGTTACAGACTTCAAAGTTTATTCTGAAACTGAAGCCAGAGAGTAACATAGGTAGGGCGCCCAAGTTCATGAAGAGAGATCCTCCAAAAGAAGACGTTTCTCCAAAAAGCCAAAATAAACTTCCTTGCAAGTGCCACGCCCTTTCAAACAAAAAGCACCAAAAACCATCTCTGAAGGTGTGCCCAAACAGCCATGAAGTCTGCCATGGTGAAGGAAGAACAGCAACTAATAAACCCTCTGTTTTTGATGAAGAACACTACAAAAATCTGTTGAAGCACTGCAGAACTTCTGAAATGAAGCTCTCTCAATCTGCACTAATTCAGCTGATCTTTCACAACTTCACAAGTGCTCACACTGAAGAGATTTCGTTCTCCAATGGTGGATTTGCTGCAAACCTGATCACAGGCTGAAAGCAAGGGAAAAAACCTCCAAGGCAAAGTTGAAATATTCAAAAAGATGAGTTTCTCATTGCCTAAAACCCTTATATAGAAAAAGGTATGCATTTTCAAGAAGAGGCTGTATTTTAGGTCATTTAAATATTTTGAAATAACCTCAAGTCCCTTTCCATAGTTTTGACTTTAATTTTTGGCCCCCTCCTTAAGTGATTAAATGATATAATTTAAAATCACTCACTTTAGACTTATTTAAGTGATATAAAAATAATAAAGTCAATTTGACTTTATAAAAATACTTTAAGTTAAATAATAACTTAAATCACTTAAGTAAGCCTAACTTCCCCAAAACTCAGCAGAATTCAGTGCCGTCAGAAGCAGACAACTCCTGTACTGCCAAGGCCTGCAATGAGCCAATCCCGGAACACGAAAAATGAGAACGACCAAACTCTCCAGAAGATACCACTGACCCTCTAACCAATCCAGTTAGCCCACAAGGGTCCAAGAAATAGGCTAACACTCTGCAAACAAGATCACGCTGAAAAGGGGGACATTACAATCCGCCCTCCCTGAAATTGCTTGACCGCAAGCAATCTCAACAACAAAGGATCAACCACTCCACCAGGATCCCAAGGATAGTGTTGTGAAATGTCCCTACTATCATCAACTGTCTTCCGCTGCTCAACACTGATCTCAACTTCACCATGCCAAAAGTGGTGAAGCCAATGCATGGGACTCATCCAAAGCACAGTACCAATCCTGTCGCCACCTGGATCCCAATATAAACGGTACTCACATCCATCCATCATAATAAAGTAAGAATATCGAGAAGCATCCGCAACACAACATCTCTGTCTGTAGCTGGAACCCATGATGTCACCATAACTTGTCAACCCATGAAACCAACCATCTAGCAATGAAGCTCCTAAATCCCAACTCTGCAAATCATGCCAACTCCAAGTAGGACAACCATCGATCAATGAAGAGTCTAAGAAGATTAAATCACTAAGCAACAAGTAGATAGCTGCTAGATCGTGAGGGTCAAATGTAGAACTATCTGCACCCCTCATCATGTACTCCTCCGAAAACTCCTCTACCAGCTTAATTTGAAATCCCAATACACTGGAAGGATCCCAAACGCAACGATCAATGCTCATGTCGAGAGTGCGAGCGATATCTAACTCGAAGAGAGGATCATCATACTGAATACCATCTACTCTAGGAAGAGAAACTGGATCGCCATCGTCATCCCATATGCAACTCCTAGATGAATGAGTCTCCAAACTTTGAACAATTTCAACCTCACATGGTGAATCATTATTAGAACAAGGTACATATTCATATCCATCCTCTCTTTGAGTTAAAAGCCTTCTAAGGTCATCTATCCTTTTATGTCTTGCTATGTTTAGGTGATTGACTTTTTCCTTCACCTCTTGAAGACGTTGTTTTGCATTTGCAGCAACTAACCTAGCCTCCTTGGCCTTCCTCAACCACTCTTCATTCAGCATTTCAGACCTTCTAATCTCTTCAATGCCAAAGTACACAAAATCAGTCTTCTTATGCTTGATATCTTCATGTCCACCAATGGATGTAGGGCTTCCATCAAAGGATGATATTATCTCATTGGCTTGCTCATGATCACAAGCTCCTATTTCATGAGAATGATGAGGCATTAAGCTGCTGTCCTCAAACAAATCCGTAATGACATCATGCCATTGTAAAATGTCTCCTTCATCACATGTAGACAAAACACTAGTGGCTGCTCCACTAAGTAAAGGATCAACTTTCACATCCACCTTAATATCTTGGGCCTCCAATAGACTCTCACATGAATGAATAACATTCATCGAACCACAATCTGATTCTTTACCATGATAGGATGAAGTAATGCTAGACTCACCTAATGAAGCATCACAAGAAACCTTATCTTCATTTGGCTGCTCTAATACAACTGGTTTGTCTTCAAACAACACTTGCTCATCCTGAAGTGTCATGTGCCCAACATCTACTTCTATGTAAGTCTTATTTTTGTCCTCCATAAGATCAGTTGTATGCTGGTCACTAACTGCTAAGAATTCATTGTGAAGATTTCTGGATACTTCACCTGTAGAGACCTCATGTATCTCATTTTTATTTTGTGATGTAGACCTGAAGATGGATGCCATAAACCTTGCTGTTTTATCTAAGGTTGCAGGATCTGAAATCAATTCATTTATCCCTTTCTGATTTTCATCCAACTTTTTCAAACTTTGTTTCAGCTTCTCCATATTCTTGTCCCACTGCCTTGAGTAATTGAAGTAGCCATGATCAATGCCCAACAGGATGGCAGGAAACTGCTCTGATACCACTGTGATGAGCCTTGCTAATATAGACTCAAAACCTTTCAATTTCTGCCTTGGGAATTTTGTCAAACACTTGCCATGTAAAGCTGATATATGCTGATATAAACTTTTGATTGCTGTGTTTTTAGTTTTTGGCACTTGACAATGATGTTTGAATGCTCTGATACCACTGTGATGAGCCTTGCTAGCTCACTGCTCAAACCCCTGTCTTTTTTTTAAGTCTATTTGTGTTTTTTAGTTTTTTAGAGAAATTTTGTAGACAGAAGAGAAGGGGCGCATCATATAAAAGCTCACAAAATGAAAACTTGAGCAAATTTAATCAAACTGGAATTGTAGAAGGTGTTTATTATCATCAACAATGGATTTAAAACATACAAACATACCCGAAAGCCTCCAGATTTTTTAAATAAGAAATCCGACCAGCATGGTGAAGAACTGACAAAAACTGGAGTAGAGAGTTACAGACTTCAAAGTTTATTCTGAAACTGAAGCCAGAGAGTAACATAGGTAGGGCGCCCAAGTTCATGAAGAGAGATCCTCCAAAAGAAGACGTTTCTCCAAAAAGCCAAAATAAACTTCCTTGCAAGTGCCACGCCCTTTCAAACAAAAAGCACCAAAAACCATCTCTGAAGGTGTGCCCAAACAGCCATGAAGTCTGCCATGGTGAAGGAAGAACAACAACTAATAAACCCTCTGTTTTTTATGAAGAACACTACAAAAAATCTGTTGAAGCACTGCAGAACTTCTGAAATGAAGCTCTCTCAATCTGCACTAATTCAGCTGATCTTTCACAACTTCACAAGTGCTCACACTGAAGAGATTTCGTTCTCCAATGGTGGATTTGCTGCAAACCTGGTCACAGGCTGAAAGCAAGGGAAAAAACCTCCAAGGCAAAGTTGAAATATTCAAAAAGATGAGTTTCTCATTGCCTAAAACCCTTATATAGAAAAAGGTATGCATTTTCAAGAAGAGGCTGTATTTTAGGTCATTTAAATATTTTGAAATAACCTCAAGTCCCTTTCCATAGTTTTGACTTTAATTTTTGGCCCCCTCCTTAAGTGATTAAATGATATAATTTAAAATCACTCACTTTAGACTTATTTAAGTGATATAAAAATAATAAAGTCAATTTGACTTTATAAAAATACTTTAAGTTAAATAATAACTTAAATCACTTAAGTAAGCCTAACTTCCCCAAAACTCAGCAGAATTCAGTGTCGTCAGAAGCAGACAACTCCTGTACTGCCAAGGCCTGCAATGAGCCAATCCCGGAACACGAAAAATGAGAACGACCAAACTCTCCAGAAGATACCACTGACCCTCTAACCAATCCAGTTAGCCCACAAGGGTCCAAGAAATAGGCTAACACTCTGCAAACAAGATCACGCTGAAAAGGGGGACATTACAGGTCCAAGGCTCATTGCAAAAGTGACAAGTTCTTCCTCTGCCATCTCTCCTTGGTTGGTTTTGTTTAGGCTGAGATTTGTATGAAGGTTTCTTAGCTTTTTCTTTTGGAGAGTTGGATTCTACCTTGATGGCCCTTTGAATTGCTTCCCCCATGGTTTGGGGCTCCAAGGGATTTACTATGTTCTTGATTGACTCCTTGAGTCCTTCAATGAATAGATAGGTGAGTCTCCTTTGAGATAAATCGGGGACCATGACCGCTATTCTTTGGAATTCATTTGTGTACTCTTCCATTGTTCCTTGTTGCCTAAGTTGGGTTAGCTCCTTGAAATACCACTCGGGATTCCTTTGGTCGAATCGGTTAATGAGTCTTTGAGTAAACTCACTGTAGGTGTTTACATTTTGGTGTCCTTGCGTGATGAGTCCGTGGTGCCACCAATCATGGGATATCCCTGTTAGGTGTAGGATGGAAAATTTGATGGCATCTTCTTCGGTCATGGGGTTGAGGGAGAGATAAATATCAAGCTTTTGAACCCATGATTGGGTGGTGATCTTCCCGGAACCGTCAAATAAGGGCAATGACATCTTATTGACCCGGGATTTGAGGTCTTTGCTGGTATGATTCTTCCCCTTGCTTGCATTGGCTTGAGTTTTTACTTCATAATACTCCTTGAAGGGCACAAGTTTTTGAATTGTTGGGTCTAATGCAGCATACATAAGTGCGATATCTTCTGCACTATATGAGTTTTGTTCTTCCATTTCTTCTATGACATTCTTGCTTGGAAGGAAAGGAGGCGTGGTTGGTCTTTGTGAGGAACTTTGATTCAAATGCTCATTCTCGGAGTGATTTAATTATATCTCCTTTCTTGGATTGGCTCTTTCTTGTGTGTGGTGGCTATTTATGCTTTGAAGAGTTTGAAGAATGAGCTGGTTGGTCTTTTCGAATCTTTCATTGGTTTGCTCCATGAAGTTTTTCAACTCTTGGGTTAGCTAGTCGGCCATGTTTCCCCTTCGGTGATAGGTCTGCATTTCCTTGTCCTCCAACAGGTTGGCAGGATTGATGCTCTGATACCACTGTGATGTTCCCTTCTTCAGTCAATGATAATTTTGGCTTAAATTGATATATTCCTCAATGCAATGTCTTTGCTCTCAAACTTGACTTAGATGAAATTAATGCTTCCAATGGAAAGATCTTGAGATAGTCGTTTATTTCAAAGATTTATATATATATATATATATATATATATATATATATATATATATTGTTTAGGCTCAAAGAAATGTAATTGATGAAAATCAAAATAAATGATGTTCAATAAACAGCGACTATCAATTTGCTCATAGATCTTCTCAGACCCACCTTTAGCGTGTATGTATTTATATGTAGTTATATATCGGAGATGTATAAGTATGTTTATATATTTATCAATGATGTCTTCTATGTGTTGCATTTGGTCGATGCCTTGCTTGAATCGGGTCTATGGGGAAAGCCGAATATGATCTCTCTTTATACGTTCCTTACTTCGGGATTGATGGAGTGAAATGGTTGATTCTTCTACAGCAATTTCTTCTTCCTATTTTTGTATATCCTCCTTACTCCGTTGTTCTTCCAATTATATGTCTCTTCAGATGTGGCTGATCAGACGTGTCTATTGGAACTCCAGACGTGTCTATTGGATCTTTAGACGTGCCTTTCCCTTTCACAAAACGACTTAACTTGATCGGCTGCATTAGGCAGTGATTATCATTTAAACAAATCGATTATATAGTAGCATTTAATATATTATATATTAGCATTTAACATATTATATATATATGTATGTATATATATATGTATATATATATGCTTCTGGTAAATTATTATTTGTTATAATTGTAGAAGGTATAAAATCCAAATTTAGTTTATACTTATCTAGTTCTCTTTGATGGGGACATCACAAGCACCTAAAGAATGGCAAAAATTTGGACTGCCCAAACACTGGCATAGCTGAAGAGAATTTCACCACCCGCCATGTTTCCAAACAACCATCGCTCATCATAGATTTCTTTTTGAGGCAGATGATTTTACATTGAATTGTCCACATTACCTTTCTCTCTTTCCCGTGATTTGAGCATCTGAATAATTTCCCAATCATGCACTAAATTTGAATTTTATTGTATCACTGTAGCATCATGACCTTTTATCTTATGTACTATCACTTCATCACCATTGCATTCATGCAATTTCATTGTATTTTCATCCTTCACCAATTCAAATTTTTTTGCTTCATTAGCATCTATACAACAAGCAGCCTCTTCTGCCATCGTGCTTTGAAAATCAAAATCTGAACCCTCAAACAGGGGATTATCCTGTACTTTGAATGACTAATCAAAAACAAATAGGGGATTAGAACTTATACACCATTTTGTTTTATCTTCTTTATTTTCAACTGAAATAATCCTTTTCATCCTTTTTCATTATATCTCAGGCTTCATAATCAAGATTTTCAAAGGTGAAAACTTCGTATTATGGGATGAACAAAGAATGATAACTGATTTTCTTCGGTGGGATTACAAGGAATCATGCCAACCTTAAGGGAAAGAGGAGTAATAGAATGAAATGTGGAAGTGCATCATGTGTGAGGTGTGAAATCCTCATCTTCACTTGATGAACTGAGGTCATCCTCCATTCCAATCATGGTAATCAAGCTATATGCCTGAGCATTCCAAACCTGATTTATCTTCTCCTCATTTACTTTTCTATCCTATCAAAGGTGTGTAGGGCTCAAGACTATCAAATTCATGTTCTCAACAGCAGAACTAGGTTGGTTTGTAAGGTACAAAGATTCAGGAAACTTACAAATAGGTGGTGGACAGGAAATAATAGACTTTTTACCACAATTTGGTTTCCATATTCCCACCATGATAAAATCATTTTCAATATTTACTACTTCAATGTGGGCTTGTTCAATCCCATAAACTCTGTCTCTTTTAAGAATAAGTTGGACATCAAAATTCAAAGCAGAAGTAAATATGTGGAACTGAATTACCTTGCTCGGTTGCTCCAGTGTTGGAATCCGTTGAAGTACTTGATTGAAACGGTATACAAAATCCCTCATATGTTTCTCTTCCTTCTTCACGATTTGGAAGAATTGTTGAAGCAAAGCGGCAATATTGACAGCACTCTTGAAACGTCCAAGGAACTTTTCTTCAAGAATGCTCCAACTAGTTACACACCCTTTAACAAGTCCTCTAAACCATTCTATTTTCGTTTCAATTAGGCTATCAACAAAAAGCCTAATGAAGAAATCTTCTTCCTGGATTCCTAGAATCCCACTTACAGCGGTCATAGCCAAAATTTGTTCCTCTGGATCTTGTGAATCCTTGCCGAAGAATTTTGAAAAAAAAATCTTGAGCCATTTGGTAGATAATTGCATTGTGATAGGGCTAGTGGTCCAATACAAGTACCCCAAGGGTTCGAAGCCATGGATGTTTAGACTCACCAACTTCACGATGGAGTGAAAGGAGATGAAAACCCTAGGTCAATTCCTAGGTGGCGGTTGAGTTGGAGGAGGATCCTGGCGCTAATTAGGATGTTGATTGGGACATCGAGGTGGATTATCATAATATTCAAATACCAACCTAGGGGGACGCTCAACCACGGGTCTGGGTGGACGTTGGGCCCATTCTTCTTCTTCCTCCAAAACAAAATTAGCCCGCATATATTCGGTGACACTCCTTCTGTACCTCCAAGCAAGTTTATTTAATTGTGAAATGATGTCTTCTTGCTCCACCTGCATCCAACCTAGACCAGGTTGAAATATAGGAAAGACATTCTCATGTGGAAGTACCATTGTGTTGCATGACCTAAAAGCAACTCATTAAAAATTATATTTCAGTCCCTAGTAGAGTCGCCAAAAATCTGTTAGTAAATGGATTGGCCTTTCTCAAATTCAATTCAAATATCAACTCTAGTACCCTTGGTGCACTAGGGACAAACTACTAACAGCTCTGGAAATGTCACAATTTCATTTGTGACTTTTCCTCTAAATTTTAGAGGTACAGCTCCCTGATGTGATAGAATGGATTGTGGGATGCTTTTAACCAAAAAGCAGGAAAGGAGGCAAACACCAACTCATAAAAATGAAGTTAATGCAAGTGAATTTAAAGGGGATCACAAATCATTTAGCACAAAGACTAGAATAATCAATGATCACTAAAATGGAGATGGAAATATATCATGGCTGCAATAAATGAACACAATGCAGCAGAGGACGCCTTACACAAAAAACGTGCTCAAAGTACGCACACAACAAACAAATTGGTACGATCAACACTACATTCAAAACCCACGATTCACAAACTGTGAGCCATTGCAAACATGAATGAATTAAGAGAAAACAAAAATAAAGCTTGTTCCTTTTCCTCTGTTACAACACAGTGCAATTCAAAAAATCCGGACCTTCAAAGAGTCACTCTAAACAAAGATATAGGGAGACAATCTTTTCCCATCTTGACGGTTACTAAATAGTTGCTAAATATAACGATATCTTCTTGCCGCCCAACTGCCAAACCTGAAAACCAATAGACTAAGAAGAATTAATGGCCGAGAATAATTACATTTGTAAATGATATGACCTTGGACAATCACCAAATGTTTCTTGTTTTTAATCCTGACTCGTGGCTAGCCATTCTTTTGCAGTTAACACATTTCATAGGCATAGTATTAAATGACCAATTCATATTAACCATAGAATCACACATGCAAATTGTCCAAACGAGAGATCAACTAAGAGAATTTAAATAAATCTTGGTCACATCAGAAATTAATTTAGGCCACATCACCATCCTATCATTTTCCAAATCTCAATGAAATCCAACTCAAATACATCCCCAAATTTCTATAAATCCGATGAGCACAGCTGCATTTCACCAACCAAACGCATTCTAAAAATGGCGAGTGCGCAGAGTTATGGCATGTCAATGAATGACTCCATCGTGATTGAAGAAATCGAGTGCAATCCTCTCTTTAGACTACTATCAGATCGGTTGAGGGAGGTCTTCATTGTCTAGAGTGAAATGGAGGAAGAAGTATTGTGTGACATCCTGGAAGAAAGATTTCTAAGTTAGGTTCATGTGCACAATGCTACGCTTCTTGAGCATTTCATTTACATTGTAGTTCGCACTTCTGGACGGCGAGACTGGGGAATGAGGGCAGCCAAATGCCTTACTAGGCCTGAGTTTCTAGACAGGGTGAATGTGGCTATCGCAGGGCTCAGCCATTATCCATGAACCGATCTCATTGGAGACGCTATCTGCATCGTAACTGCAACCCAACATGAGGCCACGGAAGAAGTTGTGACTCTCCTTTGCGCAGGGCTGGTGCGAAACGATATGGTGTTGTTCACCCAATTTTTGCAATCTCATTAAAGAAAAAACAAAAAAAAACATGGGTTTTAACTTGCTTTTGACACCCAGCTGTGTAGGAAAGTCTTGGGTTAGGACTCCTGAGTCCGACCTTAGGACTCGCGTGTAATGTCCCCATTTTGGCCATACACTCTTCTTTGACTGATAGCCTATTTCCGGAAATCCGTAGGTTGATCAAAAGTGAAATTAGGGTTTCCTTGCTTGGAGGTTTGTGGCATTTCTAGGTATTTACTATTTTTAGAAAATACTAATTTTGGCAGTGGTTCAGTTGTCATCCTTCATTAAGTCATTTTCAGTTGGAGCAGTTGCTTGGGTTTGATTTTGGCTTTAAAAAGCATTATTTTGGTGAAATAATATATTTCAAGGCATTAATGTTTTAATTTCAAGTTCACCCCTTGGCCTAGTTCATTAACTTTAAGTTGTTCTTAAAAGGTGGTCATGAAGGGGGACGTCATCATGGAGGATAAATTTAATATTTAAAGTCTTTTAATGCCTTGGGAAAAGTGGATGCCTTTTCTTGAAGATATTCTTTTAAAAATAAAGTTTATTTGTGCCTTGATAAAGTGGACACCTTTTTGAGAAGTTGGAAGGTTTCTGGAAATTTGAAGAGTCTCATGTGACTTTTGGCGTACTTCCTTGAGGAATTGAAGAGTCTTCTACTCTTCTATAAAATGAATGCTTTGCTTTAGCATTGGGATCCAATATTTTTATGCTAATGTTATGCTGTCGAAATGACAACTTGTTTAATACTTCGAGGGATGCTTACCTCCTAGTTCCAATCAAATTTCGTGTTTGAAATACAACACCTAGTTGGACATTTGCTGCTTCTCAAATCAGACTAGCAGATTGAGCTCAATAGTTGAATATTTTGATGAAATTTCTAGTTTTGAAGTTGCTGATACAGTCACAGCTGAAAGTTGAATTTGTATACAGCTTTGTGACTAATTTTTATTTTGTTCTGGGCATTCGAGAATCTGATTTCTATGCTTTGGGTGACCCCTTCCACAAGTTTCTAGATTTTTATTTTGAGTTGCTGATTTTTAATGACAAAATCACCCCTCAAGGAGGGTCGTACCATTCTTGAAAACATTGGAATTCTGAAATATTCCGAGCCAATTTTTTCGTTTTTCAATTTCAAATTACAAAGCAGTGCACCCGTTAAGGTTAGAGGAGAAAACCAAAATGTGCAAGAAAGCAACTCTAACCAGAATGGCGCCGATGATGGCGAGCATTGGTCAGAGGGTCTTCTATTCTAAATGCAGGAAAGAACTCAACGTCAAGTATGTGCTACCCAATCCAATGCGGAGTGAGGGGCGACCATATGACGGAGTGATTACAGAAAGCAAACTTGAATTGAAATGTTGAAAGCTGAAAACTACTCAACACCCAGAATGTGCTTGCTCACCCAGAATGGGAAGTAGCTACCATAGGGTGGAGATTTATCTATTACAAACTTCAAATGAAATTGAGAATTACAACCAGATTTGCACAGGAAAGAAAGTCTGCCAGTACTACTGTCAGTTTTACAAATTAAAAGTATTCGCCTGCCAAACTCTTGTGAAATCAAAGGATCAGCATTACATCATAGAAAATCACTTTTAACTTAGATATGAATACCAAAACCAAAAGACTTTCAAGGATCAACACGTTGTTTCTGATTTCTGTTACAAGTCTGCTCAATAAATGAATAAACAGCAGTCTCTAGAACTCCTCAAATGCTGATATCTTTCACATATGACTTCCTAATGACTCGAAATAAAATGCAATATACTTCAATGACTTAAGCGACCAACACAAGACCCTGAGACTGACCCCAAAGCTGCAGATTGATTTTACACGAATTCCAAGCTTATGCAAGAGGTACGGCCAGGCTGAAAGGTACGGCCTCCATTTAAAAATTCAATTCTTAATAAAAAAATCTGAAACCTTAGCTAATGAATCGCCTTCCCTAGACCAAGAGATAAAGGCAATACCCAGAACCCTTTTTTTTGTATTTTTTGACTTGCAATGAAAAACATAAATCTGCTGTATCAAATCAGCAACTCCAGAAAAGTTATGAAACGCATAAATCTGAACTTCAAAGCAATAACTCTACAACAATGCAAAACTTACTATAAAATCACTCAATTAATCGAACCTCTCCACTAGGTGTTGTCTCTCAAGCACGAAGTCGAGCCCAGACTAGGAGGCATTCATTCCTCGAAGTAATTCCGCAACCATTTCGGCAGCATAACATTAGCATAGACAAAAAGATCAGGTTTGAGAAGGGGACATTACAATCCGCCCTTCCCAAAATTGCTTGTCCTCAAGCAATACCACCACAACTCCAGAAATTTGAAAACTAATCCATACGCAACAAGTATGATCCCTGGTTCCCAAATGCGTCTCAGGAAAAACCCACCATGCCGATGCTGCACCACTCTGATCACATTAATGAAAATATCATGCCAATGCTGCACTGACTCCCCTTGTAACTCCAAAGTGTTATCATCTATGATACTCAAACTGAAAGATCTTAAAGGAGGGAAATCAAAATCATGCAACATCTCATGTCCACGATCCCCCGAATTAACAGTATCAACCGTACTACTTTCAATCACCATTCTAAGCAATAGGAGAGATAGTCTACTCAAATCAAAATTGAACTCCTCCGCATACCTCCACATGGTAACAAACGGGACCATGACTGCAAGTGTGACCTCTACAAATCTTCTTGCAAAGAGGAAGGCAATCCTTTGCAAGAGCTCAACAAATTCAAACTCAGGACCCCACATGAATTCCCTATGCCTCAACTGAATTATCACGGCACAACTAAGAAGTCTGAAGAATTTTTTCACAATTCCAACCCCAAGAGTCTTAAAATATAGATTCAAAACATGGGGTAACTCATTGTCATGTCCCCCGAAATAGTAGCATTGCAATACGAAGCATAGAAAGCGAGATTAACAAAATCCATGTCAAAGACATTAACTATTTTATTATCATAATTATAAGTATTAAATTTAATGTTGTAATACCAAAGTATAAATATTAGCAATCTCATTATAATTATGATTACCAAATTAATATTACAATTATGATTATAAATATAATAGATATTATAATATACATGTCATTAAACGAACATATATTATTTTAGTAGTTACTATAATAATAATAAAGAAATCATAAAAGAAATAGTACTGAAATATGTGACTAAATAAACAAATGACAAATATAAATATTATTATAATGCAAAATAGAATTGTTAATTGTAATTATTATAATAGTAATATACATGATAAAATAAAGTAATAATATATACCTCTGCCTTAGTTAACACATAAACCCATAAGCAGCAATTTCTAGCAAGAGATATAATAATAGAACAAACATAAAGAAGCAATCTTTAGCCAAAAACACAATTATTACTAACAAAGCCTAAAAAAGTGATCCTCATTAATAAAACAAACAGTAATCACATATGCAAAAGACGCATCTCTAAAAAGGGGATAAGTAAAACATATAAATAATGCCAAATAAAAGATAGATAAATAAACACCAAGTCGATTCCTAAAAAGCTCATAAACTAGGCGATTAACCAATGCAGCAATCAAAATTATTAAGGGATCAGTCCCAAAACAAATAAAGTAACGAATGCATGAAAAGACATGTCTAGAAAATAGAGACCTTTCATCAGCCATAAAGGAGAGATCGATGCAAGGCATCAAGGAGAAAAATAGGGAATGAGAATATGAAAGAAAGGAAAGTAGATAAGGAAGGAAGAAATCATTGTTGAGAAATCAATATACTGTTTAGTCAAAAATCTGATAAGGCAGTGAGCAGTAAGTCTGATATTATTATAAATGTAGATACATTGATATGTAGAAAATATATTTGTGTGTATGTATTTCTTTATATAGATATACTTACATTAATGGTATATGAATATTTATTAGAAATAATGTATATATATTTAAGTAGAATATATATACGTATTAATATACATATTCATATAGGAATAATGATATATATATATATATTTTTATAAATTGAAGTCGATTAGAAATGATGACATATACATAGATATATATATATATATATATATTTACGATTATGCAATAATGATGCTTGCAACAATTATTGAGCCTTATAAGTAATTACGATTTTAATATAAGAATGAATAGATTAATATTTATGTATGTTTTTATCGTATAAAGGTAAGGATGAAGGAAGACGATTAAGGAATAAGGAGACACAGTAGTTCAGGTGATGTATTCACTTAGGAATAATATTTAGCATATTTTGAATATAAGAACTAGATATTGTTAAATTTGATTATTGATATAATGACATCCTTTAATCTTATCATAATGAGAATTATCATAGGAAATGAAGAACTTAAAGAACCATTGGCAAAAAAAATGAAAATATATTTGATTATAGGCATGAAATAAATCTTGGATGAATGCAAATATATCTGATTGTTTAAAGATTGTCTACTATGTCTACTATGTGCTTGTAAACCTATTAGGATGGACAAAACATGGGTGAAGTTGGATTGCCTAAAAACCCCACTTTCAGCCCCTTAGGCCCTAGACAAGGGATTGGGCTTTGCAGCCCCTTAGGCTCTTAACAAGGGATTGGGCTTTGCAGCCCCTTAGGCCCTTGACTAGGGATTGGGTTATAGAAAGATGGGGGTCCCACCTAGGTCTCTGCCCCTTAGGCCCAAGATACGGGATTGGGCAAGAGAAGGTGGTAGGCCTTAGGCCACTTGGACTCTATGGTTCCTCTCCCCTAATAGGACGAGTGTCTTCCGAGGTGTTGCCATGAGTGGAGTATGCAGGTACTAAGCCCCTAGGCAAGAAGGATTGTGATGGACAACCTCTTGAGTTTACATGAGGGCTTCAGGGCGGACCCACCTATGGCACTCCTCTTATGTCTTCATTAATTGATTTATGTTTATGAATATATTGTGGATATCTAGATATTATTGCTAACAGATATGTGTATGTGGAAATGTTTTTAAATTGGTGAATGCAGATTTCAATCTAGGATTATTTCATTAGAGAAACACATTCCTTTTGGAAAGAAGAAACCCTAAACCTAATCAACAATTGAATTCTAGGGCAAACAAGCAAATACAAGAGCAAGGCTAGGTAAGGGACATTTCAGTGGTATCAGAGCATCTTTCCTGCCATCCTGTGCTTGCTTGAGCTGGTTGCTTGTATGCTTGAGCTACTTGCTTGCCTACTTGAGCTAGTTGCCTACTTGCTTGAGCTGGTTGCTCGTATGCTTGAGCTACTTGCCTATGTGCTTGAGCTGCTTGAGGTACTTGCTTGTGTGTTTGAGCTACCCGCTTGCTTGCTTGAGCTACTTTCTTGTGTACTTGAGCTACTTGCTTGACTAGTAGAGCTAGTTGCTTACTTGACCTAGTTGCTTGTGTGCTTGAGCTACCTACTAATTTACTTGAGCTAGTTATTTGCTTGCGTGAGCTACTTTTTTGCCTGCTTGAGCTACTTTCCAGCGTGTTTGAGCTAGGTGCTTGCTTACTTGAGCTACTTTCCTATGTGTTTCAGCTGGTTGCTTTCTTGAGTTACTTGTTGGCTTGGTTGAGCTACTTGGTTTGCTTTAATTTCTAACTTATTTGATTTTAAGTTATATTGCATCACAAACTCCAACTCATAGGTTTTGAGAGTTATGGAAAAAATAGTAGAACGTAAGGATATTAGTTAATACATTGTCCTCATAACTAGAATAACCATCACTTGGGTTAGAACTTCCAACTCCTATCAAAACTAATAACACCACCATAAGGAGAAACATCTGAAAATTACATATCTTAGGTTATGATTGCTTGAGGGCAAGCAATCTTAGGCGGGGTGGACTGTCATGTCCCCCGAAATAGTAGCATTGCAATACGAAGCATAGAAAGCGAGATTAACAAAATCCATGTCAAAGACATTAAGCGAGATTAACAAAATCCATGTCAAAGACATTAACTATTTTATTATCATAATTATAAGCATTAAATTTAATGTTGTAATACCAAAGTATAAATATTAGCAATCTCATTATAATTATGATTACCAAATTAATATTACAATTATGATTATAAATATAATAGATATTATAATATACGTGTCATTAAACGAACATATATTGTTTTAGTAATTACTATAATAATAATAAAGAAATCATAAAAGAAATAGTACTGAAATATGTGACTAAATAAACAAATGACAAATATAAATATTATTATAATGCAAAATAGAATTGTTAATTGTAATTATTATAATAGTAATATACATGATAAAATAAAGTAATAATATATACCTCTGCCTTAGTTAACACATAAACCCATAAGCAGCAATTTCTAGCAAGAGATATAATAATAGAACAAACATAAAGAAGCAATCTTTAGCCAAAAACACAATTATTACTAACAAAGCCTAAAAAAGTGATCCTCATTAATAAAACAAACAGTAATCACATATGCAAAAGACGCATCTCTAAAAAGGGGATAAGTAAAACATATAAATAATGCCAAATAAAAGATAGATAAATAAACACCAAGTCGATTCCTAAAAAGCTCATAAACTAGGCGATTAACCAATGCAGCAATCAAAATTATTAAGGGATCAGTCCCAAAACAAATAAAGTAACGAATGCATGAAAAGACATGTCTAGAAAATAGAGACCTTTCATCAGCCATAAAGGAGAGATCGATGCAAGGCATCAAGGAGAAAAATAGGGAATGAGAATATGAAAGAAAGGAAAGTAGATAAGGAAGGAAGAAATCATTGTTGAGAAATCAATATACTGTTTAGTCAAAAATCTGATAAGGCAGTGAGCAGTAAGTCTGATATTATTATAAATGTAGATACATTGATATGTAGAAAATATATTTGTGTGTATGTATTTCTTTATATAGATATACTTACATTAATGGTATATGAATATTTATTAGAAATAATGTATATATATTTAAGTAGAATATATATACGTATTAATATACATATTCATATAGGAATAATGATATATATATATATATATATATATATATATATATATATATATATATTTTTATAAATTGAATTCGATTAGAAATGATGACATATACATAGAATATATATATATATATATATATTTACGATTATGCAATAATGATGCTTGCAACAATTATTGAGCCTTATAAGTAATTACGATTTTAATATAAGAATGAATAGATTAATATTTATGTATGTTTTTATCGTATAAAGGTAAGGATGAAGGAAGATGATTAAGGAATAAGGAGACACAGTAGTTCAGGTGATGTATTCACTTAGGAATAATATTTAGCATATTTTGAATATAAGAACTAGATATTGTTAAATTGATTATTGATATAATGACATCCTTTAATCTTATCATAATGAGAATTATCATAGGAAATGAAGAACTTAAAGAACCATTGGCAAAAAAAATGAAAATATATTTGATTATAGGCATGAAATAAATCTTGGATGAATGCAAATATATCTAATTGTTTAAAGATTGTCTACTATGTGCTTGTAAACCTATTAGGATGGACAAAACATGGGTGAAGTTGGATTGCCTAAAAACCCCACTTTCAGCCCCTTAGGCCCTAGACAAGGGATTGGGCTTTGCAGCCCCTTAGGCTCTTAACAAGGGATTGGGATTTGCAGCCCCTTAGGCCCTTGACTAGGGATTGGGTTATAGAAAGATGGGGGTCCCACCTAGGTCTCTGCCCCTTAGGCCCAAGATACGGGATTGGGCAAGAGAAGGTGGTAGGCCTTAGGCCACTTGGACTCTATGGTTCCTCTCCCCTAATAGGACGAGTGTCTTCTGAGGTGTTACCATGAGTGGAGTATGCAGGTACTAAGCCCCTAGGCAAGAAGGATTGTGATGGACAACCTCTTGAGTTTACATGAGGGCTTCAGGGCGGATCCACCTATGGCACTCCTCTTATGTCTTCATTAATTGATTTATGTTTATGAATATATTGTGGATATCTAGATATTATTGCTAACAGATATGTGTATGTGCAAATGTTTTTAAATTGGTGAATGCAGATTTCAATCTAGGATTATTTCATTAGAGAAACACATTCCTTTTGGAAAGAAGAAACCCTAAACCTAATCAACAATTGAATTCTAGGGCAAACAAGCAAATACAAGAGCAAGGCTAGGTAAGGGACATTTCACTCATGGTCATGAAGCAATAATGAAAATAAACCATCAGAGTTTGCATCACAAACCTCCAAAGTGGCTGAAAAACCCACTAAAGCCATCTCCATCAGGAAACTACCACTTCTTTGATCAGGAGTGATGTACCAACTCTCCTGAATGAAAGTAACTCTATAAGTAAGGTGGTTGGTCTGCCCCCAACCAGCAAACTCGTGTCTCAAATTCTGCCCTTGTCTGAGTTGAAAGTCACTTCCAAGAACTACCGATCGTTGATCTTTCCAACCCATATTCAAAATTTCTCTCCAATCCATTTGTTGATGAACAAACGGAACCATCAAGTAGCTGGACATGAAGGGAACAACGTCAACAAGTCTGGAAATTTGTTCCTTATCCCTCCAAAAATCTTTTTCATAAGTAATAAACTCTGGCAACCCAAGTTGAGAATCCCAAGCATGGATACCCAACGGGAAGTGATTTTCAACACACTGCAAAGAAATCTCTACACATTCCCAAGTGCTAGTGAGAACCACATGCCTTCTCACGAAACTGATGCCCCATCTAGTAAATCCTTGAAGCTTAACCATGAAAGCTTCCACCTTAAGGAAGTATGAAACATAGAGTGGCTTCAAATTCAGCTCCCAAAACTGATCAATATGATTCCAAACATCATTCCACCCAAGGGATGGATTGTCAAGAGTGCACCCACCAAAGTCTAGTTCATCTTTTTCCCATTCCTCCTGAGTAGTAGGTCTGAAATCTTCACTCGTTGCTGCTGTAATGAAGTTACCAACAGCTACCAAGACTTGTCTCATCAACACCTTGATGTCATAGATGTTGCAATTTCCTTGCTTCGTCACCTCCCATGTAGAACCTTCATCCTCAAACCCACTTACGCATTCATGACTAATCAGCAAACGTGGCACATCCACATGGAGTGAGATCAAAGCATCCAAGCATTGGAAACCATACTCAGTCTCATTCTTTGTTTCATCTTCCATCACATAGAGAGGATTGCCATAATCTCCTTCATCACCTTCTTCAAAGAGAGGATTGTCAAAAATTGAAAAGTTATTCCATCCATCTTGCTGATCTAAATCTGCACTTGTAACTTCAGTCCTTCTTGTGAAACCTTCAAGGTCAAACTCTTCTCGAAGACTATCAAGCTCACAAAATACTTGCTTGATTTCTTCGGCTTTATGTGCATTCTCTTGCTTTGTGCAAATTTTGAAATCAGCAAACTGATTTTCTATTTCCATTAATGCCATTTGAGTTTCTTCTAGCGTAGCTCTTGTTGATCCAAGCTCCAGAGAAAGTTCATCAATCTTTCTCACTCTATCTTGAGAAGCACAAATGGTCTTCTTTGCAACTTCAATGGCATAATCACGATCTTCAACCAAGTGCATGTACTCGGACTTCAAGGTTACCAAAGAGTTTCTGATAAGTTGCAGATTGGGAAGAGCAACTTCATCTTTCACTCCTCTTTGTCTCTCTTCAAGCTGAGCCTTCCAGTACAATTCCTCAACCAAGCCATGTGTGTGATCAAACAAGGATAAAACTTACACTTCCTTGTCAATGGACACCTTGAATTGTTTGTCCCAATCATGAGAATTCAAAGATGATGAACTGCTGATAGGCTGCAACTGAAAATCAGAACCTTGTCCCTTGTCTTTGCTGCCTTCATTGCTGCTCCAACATTCATGAACTTCGCCATTGACTAGTGGAGAGTGCTCATTGTCAAAGAAAGCATCATACTTCACAGATTCTTTGACCCCAAGTTTGCAATCAGCTTCAAGCATTGGAAAATCATATTTGTGTTTAGTAACACCTTCAAACTCTACATCATCAAGAGCCACTTGGTCTTCTTGTTCAAAGGCTATGGCAGCCCCTAACTTGAACGAAGAATCATCGAATGTTGTTCTGAAAGTTTTAGAAGAAACAACATCCTCCTTGGTGGCTGCAACCAACTCGAAAGGGTCACCATGGAACTCTTCAGAGCAAGCTTCTTCATCAAAGACAATTTTTCCCTTTGTGCCCTCCTTATAGCTTGCGATGCAAATGAAACTTTGGTCTTCATCAGGATCAAAGGGAAATTCGTCCCACAAAGGTTCTCTTTCATACGTTGGTGCCAACACACCCGGATCCCAAATGCTAGTGGGTTGATTAAGATGATCAACAGGGAAAAACTTATCATGCTCCCTTTGTAGTGATGACTCTTTGAATAAGTCAAGTCCCAAATCCCTCAAACTGATATCGTCAAAAACATTTCTCTCCAAAGACCGAGTTTTCTGCTCAAGCCCAAAGTCACCATCATAATGAAGTGAAAAATCTTCATTGCTTGCTGTTTTGAAAACTTCACCGTCATTATCTTCACCATGAGGAAGCATGTCACTGATTTCTTCATGTGGAACTTCTTCAAAAGTTGAGGCAGCAACATGAAGAGAATCATTCTTTACCAAATCTTCAATATGACCTTGTATAGACTCTTTGGAATTATCTATATCATCAGGATCACTAAATATTCTTGCATCTTGTTCAGACTTCTCCAAAAGTGGCTTCAACTTCTCTTCACATTGATTAAATAATTCCTTGATCAGCATAGCAGCAATAGGAGAATCCTTTTTTTCACACTCATATGTGTCCAAGAGGAGAGATTGGACATTTGGTGGAATTTCATCTAACTCATTAATGGTGAGAATAAGGATTTTCTTCACAGCTGCAATAACATCCTCTTCTTGCTCACTCCAAGTGGATATGAAGAGGTAATGGAACAAGTGATAAATCTGATCATGCATTTCCAAGGCAAACAGCAAGTTACTTACCCAGAGATCTGAAATTTTTTTTAAGATAGCAACCTTTCTAGCAAATAGATTGCTTCCAGTTTCATCAAGATCTTGGAAACTTTCTACAATCATATTCAGAATGATTTTCATGGTTTCATCATCATAGGGTGTCATGGGAACCATTATTCTCATTAACTCCATGAAGCAAGAAGTAATCAGCAGCTTGATTTCTTCATTTGGGTGTCCCAGCCAATAGGGCTGAACTAAAAGGTGAAATGCCGGTGATAATGCCAACTGCATCCATTTAGAAGGTGACTGCTTCACCTGTCTCAAACATTGTTCCAATATTTGAAGATTATTCCTTTCATCTTCCCTTGACTTACATTCTTTGTCAAGTCTGTTCCCGGTCTCAAAAAGTGTTTGTTCCAACTTTATCTCTTCTCTGTTAGCCATGTTTAACTGACACTTCTAAACTAAGCTGAACTCTGTTCTGACCCCTGGTGTAGAAACTGATTTCTCTATCCTTCAACTGTCAATTGAACCTTGATGGGCACAGGATGGCAGGATCTTGGCTCTGATACCACTGAAATATTTCGAGCCAATTTTTTCGTTTTTCAATTTCAAATTACAAAGCAATGCACCCGTTAAGGTTAGAGGAGAAAACCAAAACGTGCAAGAAAGCAACTCTAACCAGAATGGCGCCGATGATGGCGAGCATTGGTCAGAGGGTCTTCTATTCTAAATGCAGGAAAGAACTCAACGTCAAGTATGTGCTACCCAATCCAATGCGGAGTGAGGGGCGACCATATGACGGAGTGATTACAGAAAGCAAACTTGAATTGAAATGCTGAAAGCTGAAAACTACTCAACACCCAGAATGTGCTTGCTCACCCAAAATGGGAAGTAGCTACCATAGGACGGAGATTTATCTATTACAAACTTCAAATGAAATTGAGAATTACAACCAGATTTGCACAGGAAAGAAAGTCTGCCAGTACTACTGTCAGTTTTACAAATTAAAAGTATTCGCCTGCCAAACTCTTGTGAAATCAAAGGATCAGCATTACATCATAGAAAATCACTTTTAACTTAGATATGAATACCAAAACCAAAAGACTTTCAAGGATCAACACGTTGTTTCTGATTTATGTTACAAGTCTGCTCAATAAATGAATAAACAGCAGTCTCTAGAACTCCTCAAATGCTGATATCTTTCACATATGACTTCCTAATGACTCGAAATAAAATGCAATATACTTCAATGACTTAAGCGACCAACACAAGACCCTGAGACTGACCCCAAAGCTGCAGATTGATTTTACACGAATTCCAAGCTTATGCAAGAGGTACGGCCAGGCTGAAAGGTACGGCCTCCATTTAAAAATTCAATTCTTAATAAAAAAATCTGAAACCTTAGCTAATGAATCGCCTTCCCTAGACCAAGAGATAAAGGCAATACCCAGAACCCTTTTTTTTGTATTTTTTGACTTGCAATGAAAAACATAAATCTGCTGTATCAAATCAGCAACTCCAGAAAAGTTATGAAACGCATAAATCTGAACTTCAAAGCAATAACTCTACAACAATGCAAAACTTACTATAAAATCACTCAATTAATCGAACCTCTCCACTAGGTGCTGTCTCTCAAGCACGAAGTCGAGCCCAGACTAGGAGGCATTCATTCCTCGAAGTAATTCCACAACCATTTCGGCAGCATAACATTAGCATAGACAAAAAGATCAGGTTTGAGAAGGGGACATTACAAGTGCTTGAATTATATGCTGAGTTTTGGTGCTGTTTGTGATCTGTTTTTGGGCGCCTACCTCCTAAGAAGACACAGCAAAAGACGACATTCGATTTGGGGGTGAATTAAGTGAGTTATGAACTTTTCATTGAATTTCACAGTTGCTGATTGACATTTCCAGTTTACTGTTTTTTGTATCAGACCTTTGAAGTTCTGATTTTTGACTCATTATCAATAGTTAGAGAGATAAATAATTGTATGAGATCATCTATTACTCATGTGTTTGAAGACTATTGTAATTCATATGTAATTTGCAGCTTATTTCTTATTTGTAAAGACTGTAAACAGTAGTACTGTTCCAGTTCTAATTGCTGCAATTAATTCTTCTTCTTCTCACATAAGTACCCCTGGATGGTTTACCGCCAGTGTGGATAATTTGATTGTAACACTCTTGTACCCACTTTCATAGTGGTGAATCCCCACAATTCTGTGGATGCCCGCCGCAGCGGATGAATTGTTTTAATTGTAATCTTTTCCCCCCACTGTTTGGTGGTAGTGTGGAAATGCTCTTCATGGCTAGTTATCCGCCTATTAATTTCTAGCTTTCAATTTAAACACTCCGTCATATGTTAGCACCTCGCCCTCAGTGGGATCTTGTGTGCACATTCTTGACGTTGAGAAGTTTCTTTCAAGTATTTTTCATTTAGCTCCTCCGCCATATGACAACACCTATCCCTCATTGGGATTGAGTGTGCATTCTTGGTGTGAGTTCATTTCAAGTTTGGTTTTCTATTTGGAGCTAACGCTAATCAAGTTGGCTAAGTGTTGGTTATGTTGTGTTAATTCATCGAAAAAATTGGTTAGCATATTTCATCGCGCGAGTCCTGAGGTCGGACTCAGGAGTCCCAACCCAAGACTCTCTTGGACTCAACTCCCAAGTCCATGACAAGTCAACTCGGCTCTCCCGCAGACTCCCGAGTCTATCGAGTCCGTAGCGAGTCCGTGAACTATGCTTTGGCTAAAGTAGTGTAAGTAGCCACTGTTTACACTATTAGTTCATTGTGATCCAGGTTTACATACTAGGTAGAGGAATGTCATATATCTAGGTTGTAGCCACTGTGTGATAGATCTAGATATGTAAGAACAACACCATGCTCAGGAAAGGTCAATATTTATTATGAGGTTACCAAACCAATCTCTTTGTCGAAGGGTAGGGCCATCTATCAGTTTGGTAGATGTGCGAGGGACTGCAGTAAGTCCAAGATTGGTGGAAAATCCCTTGAGTGATGCTTCTCCTCATCAGTAGGCGACCAGGATTTGATGGAGGACACCTAGACCATTTGTACATCTATTGTCAGTAAGCTCTACGGAGCCTTGTTTATGTATTTTGTATCCATATCTATGGAAAAATTGTGAAAGAGAAATGATATCATGTTATCATGTACTATGTAATCATTACTTTGGAAAGTTGTAATACTTTAATATAATGCAATGGAAAATTTTCGAAAGATATTTATTTCAAATGTGCATGGTACCTTTATAGTTTTTAAAAGAAAATTTTTATTGCTCATATTGATTAGATGCTTAATCTATTTACTTGGCGTTAAAAACTTAGGAAAGTTACTATGTAGAACATTGGGCATGTTACAAAAAACAGCAACTAAAGTGGGAACATTTGGGAATGGTTTGATGAATGAATTTGGCAAGGTTGTTTCTTGAATGTTATCATACAATCACTATGACATTCATGGAGATTTTGGGAAGAATTTCTTGCATTTTCGAACTCCCTGCATGTCCATGTGGGTGATCCTCATGTTGTGTGTACACTCCACATTATTTTTGTTATTTTAAGTTCAGTAACCATATAGTCAACTGGGGAAACTGTTGCACCTACTTTTTTGAGAATTGCTCTAGGTTCACTTTATCCTACAAATAATTTCTTTTAGCAGGCACAAATGAATGATCCATTTGAAGTACTAGCTGTGATTTGTCTGCATCGTGCATGGCACAACTTCAGATTAGGAGTCAGTTAACATCTTACATTACCCAACCTTGACTTGCTTGAAGGCAAACAAATTCAAGTAGGGAGGAATTGTAATGTCCACTTTTTTACATTAATGGAATGTAGGATCCACTCCTCTAATCCATAGCGTTGAGTGAGTGGCTAGTAGCATGGGAATATCAGATATATAGGTTGTAGTTACTTCAATTAGGAATAAGTTAGTTAATGGAATAGGGTGGTTGAGTTAGAGTGGGCATTCCTTGTTTGATCCACTAGTTATATGGTTCAAATTTAGTTATCTCAGACTTGTTTGTTAATTGGACTGACTATCATTAAGGAATAGATCAAATTTAGTTATTTCAGACTTGTCAGTTAACTAATTGGGATTGCCAGTTATTGAGGAATGAAAAGAGGAAAAAATGAATATAAGAAATGTTGTGGGAAAAGAGAAAGACATCTCAGACTAAAACAAAAAAACAATTATATTCTCAAGAGTGTGACAGCTGTGTAAAATAACTTGTGGGATTTGGAGATAGAAACCTTCAAACATGACAATACTATTTTGGAGACAGAAACAGTCAAGGAGCAGATCAAATTGCTAAGTATCATCATGGTCATCAGAGGTGCTATCAGATTTGTAGAGCATGCCTAGCAATTTGTAGCAAACTGGTAAATTTTAATTTGCATAAATGACGTTTGAAGTAAATAAAAAAAAATGCCAAAAAAATTTATTGCTGGAGTATTTCTGGGTGTACTATGTTTGCATTTAGTTGAGGTTTTTACAGAGTCCATGCCTTCTATGCCAGAATTTATGGAATAAAGATGATAAAATTCTAGCTTGGGCCGTGCCATAATATATTTTTGAAATTAATGTCATTAATGTTATATTTATCTACTTAAGCACATAAATAAGGTTGTAAATCTCTTAGCCATTTTGGTATTAGTTAGCATATTTCAAGGTATAACCAATATCATATTCTGTATAGTATTCATGATACATATTTTGAGAAAATCTTAGAAGTAAAGTAACTTCAGTGGGTGAACACATAAGTTTATTGCAAATTTGACCACAAAAAGAAATTGTATATCAGGCAGATTTAGATCAGCGATTGAGATCTTGTTTCTTCTACAGATACACCTAACACCATTGGCAGTGGGGGGCGATGCCTTTATCATGAATGAATGTAATAACTCGAAGGTTGCTCAGGATAGCGGCGAGTATAAATGTAACTGTTACTACTGCCAGCAATACTATCATTAGACCATAACTTAACTGAAAATAGTGTCTCATCTTATACTGAGGATAGGGGCGAGTAAGGCCACATGCCTAACATTCAATTCGCAGATAAGGCCACACTTGAGACCCTGATGACTTTGATGGAAGTGTATACTTGTCATGGCAGCTTAGTTGAATAAATATTTGATAGTTAAAGGAAATTCGATCTTTGAGGTTTTTCTCTATTTCATCTTAGGGTTCATACGAGACTATGGACCCCTTATTTTGAAGTGCGGGGGGGTGAGAATGAGAACTTTGAAAATATTTTTCATTACACAACCTCGGTTAAATGTGTTCTGGGTTATCGGCCGCCTTATTGAAAATCTCATAGCTTATAGTGCATTACTCAAATAGGAATCTTGTGAGTGCGAATCTAGCTGCTATTTTGAAGGCTGTTGAGCTTGCGTAAGCAGGCCTGTTAAATGCAAATTAGATGATGAAATGAACATTCGAAAAATAAGTTAACTGAAAGCAGTGGCAACAAAGAAAATCACCTGGCCAATTCAGTTGGCACCCAAGAAGACGGGACTGCTCGTTTCACTTCATCAAGCAGAACTGGCTGAGATTTTGTAAGCTCAACACTGAAAAGGTTAATAATCCAGGCATCAAACGCCAAAGCCTTTGTACTAGATGCATCTTTCTGCCACGAGGTTGAGAAATCATAGGCAGCATTAAAGAAACCGGACGGAATTTTTCCAGGTATCTTAAGCTCCTGATTAAAATGCTCACTCATCTGTAAACAGAGCATCAATGTCGATTGCGGCCAAATTGACATTTAGTAAAATCATAACGAAATATCTTAGGCCATTCTTCATAACACATTATAAATAATAATCCAATAAAGTTTTAGATTTTAGTTTTCTTTAAATTCCTCGCTACCCTGAAGGAAATGATATATTGTAAATGCTGTTCAAGAATTTATTTAGTTTAAATTTATTATATTTAACTTGCCTGCTGGAATGACAGTATGTCGGAGCTGTAGCGCAATCTTTCGCCTTTGTCACATCTGATGGACTTCGAAACGTTTGATATTACAAGGCCTCCAGGTAAAACTAAATCATGTCTGTTTTCATGGTCCAACTGAATAAGTCGGCGCGAGTTCGTGTCTCCTCCTTTGCAGTAAGCGAGACGCAAATCCTGAGTGATGTCAAATCCCTGGCCTATTGCGCTGATTGTCTTCCATGCCTGTTCCCGTGCTTTTTCATTATTTGCCATGATTTCTTATTCAACATTCATTTCCTTCCAATGCCTTTCAAGATGAAAACTGGGAGAACAAAAACAAAATTGCTTACACAGTTGCAGCGAGAGGATCCGAGAATTCAAGTATAATTACAGCGTAAGTTATGGCTCATTTTAACAAATTATCTCTGGTGATGTTTTTCAAAGGTCAAAGCTAAATTTTAGTCAATACAGCGTTTTAGATCATTCCATGATTTATTACAGAATGAACCAAGAAAGTAGACAATAAGATAATAATTATTTATTTTTAATAGGATGATTAATTTTTTATTAAAAATCTAATATTTAAATAGAGTGATTTATTTTTTTTATACAGCTCCGTTAAATTTATTTTAGTCTTTTGCCTATATATCATATTTTCCTGGGTTGTCGGATTAAAAATTTAAAAGAAACCTCGCCCCGCTTCAACAAATATCAGCTAACAAACATGTCTTGAATCATGAAATCTTGTCTAAATCTGCTCTGCTTTCCAACAAATAAAGCTGAAAAGAAAACTCGTCCCGCTTCAACAAATATCAGCTAACATACATACCTTGAATTATGAAATCTTGCCTAAATCTGCTCTGCTTTCCAACAAATAAAGCTGAATGTGAAGGGAGTTAAGCCGTCGTTTGTACTTGTTTCAATAAATTAATGCAAAAAAATATCTGCATAACTATTAATATGGGTGTTCGCTTGTTTTACCGATTGAAACGCCCCGGCTGCCTTGTTTTAGCGTTAAAAACACCCCACTTGCCCATTTAACGGTTTACTGTTGCCATTCTAACATGATAAACATGAAATTGATATGTATGTTTATTTTAAGACCATATCCTCCATAATTTGAACTTGATAAACATGAGGCTGCAATACAGGAAATTGATAAACATGAAATTGATATGTATGTTTATTTTAAGACCATATCCTCCATAATTTGAACTTGATAAACATGAGGCTGCAATACAGGAACAATCTGCTACTCCCAATTATGGTGTTGGTAATTGCTTTAACATTGCTCCATCAATCGCAGGCACTCCCATTTTCCAGTGAGTACTTTACCTGTTCGTTTGTAGTTCACTGTAAACTGTACAAAAATAGAGTAAAGGACTAATCAATTCATTAAGATCTCTTGACAGCGGTCAGGATTAGTTTCCACAGTTTAGATAAATGATTGACATCTACAACTTCAATTTTCCTATTTTGGGTGAATTTGAAGTTGTATTCCAGCCATAGATGGTTTGAGAAGAAGTTACCAGCAATTTGCTTCCATTTTGGTTTGCTATTTCTGTTTGTATTTTATTTCAAAAATTAGAAAAGAAAAAAAAAAAAATCAGAACATAAACAAAAATCCTATTTGGGGACATTACATAATCATATTAAAATGATATGTTTTAAAAACTCTTTATCGACGAGCTGTTAATAATCTCATTAAAGGTGCTTTATGCCTTTTCTAATCTGGGCAACATGTCTATTGCGTATTGCTTTCAACACAGTAGACATTGAGCAGTCAGTGATAGATGAATATTGTATATGTGGTATTTTTGAATAAATTAATTTTATTGTTTTTAAAGAGGGGTCAAAATTTATTCAATCCAAAAAAAATAAAATAAAGTAAGGGCATTACACAGTCTTATCAATCTTTACTAATTGGTCCAATTTTTGTTACAAATCTGAGAGTAATTGAGTTCTTGAGAAGTACGTGGTTGCTTCCTCGGAGCCTACAATTCCCTGCTTGGATTTGATTAACTTGCAACTCCGCCCATTTCCTCTCCTGCCACAACTTTTTCAAATGAACAAAACCAAAGATAGAGCACAATAATATGTTCATAAAACAATTCAAATATCAGAATTAAAGAGCTCCACAGTACAGTAAGCTATGGCAGTCATACATAAGGCACAGCAAAATTCATTTATAATGGTTATCAAGAAAATAGTTTAAATAGTTTAAAGGAAATGAATATAATATCATATAAATTAGGTCTTTAAGGTTATCGGATCGCTTAAAAATATGGATGATGATTTCAGATTTGATTTTCTGAAAATGGAAGACAGCTCATTCATATTAAGACTTTAATTAACAGATTCTACCAGATAAATCAAATCATATTGAACGCCTTACATAAGGTAATTATTTCAAGGACTTTCCATCTGCTTTTGTCAACCTTTGCACCTTTGTTGACTCCACAGCCACCTAAATATAAGTGGTAGGTTCACACATGTTCATCTTTTCAAACATTCTTAGTAATTACAGGAAGTTAATTAAATATCAAAGTCGTCATGGGTATTGATATAGTGTGAAAGTTAAATGGCGGTGTTTGATTTTTAATATCAAATTTTCACAGTTCATATTATTTAATGTTGTATTTCTTTCTGAATTAGATTTCGTGAGAATTTTTATATCAAATCTAAAAACAGATGCAACATTAAATCAAGCTTTAAATCTGGTTGACATTAAAGATAACATCCTCATTTATGATCTTACAGACTCACAACTCTAAATCAAAAACATTTACAACGCCTCTGTTTTTTAACCTGAAAATCCAAAAATCTTAAAGACATTATTACCAATGTAGAAACTTTCAAAGTCTGGATTTATAGATAATGCAGATTTGAATGCGTCTAAGAACTGTCCGTCAATTTTACAAGTCAATTCGTAATTATAGCAGAGAAAATGTGTGTGAAGGACCAAAAAGATAGAATGAAAACGTGCCGAACAATTGGCGGGGAGTAGATTCAGGGTTGACCGATTCAACACATTATCATCACAACCCTATTCTTATGCAGAGAAAAGGGATATTTATTATTTCAGTTTGGTATTATTAAGTCAAAATTTGGTAAATGGTTATTAATTTTGGTTTGGAATTATTAAGTTAAAATTATAGCAGAGAAAATGTGTGTGAAGGACCAAAAAGATAGAATGAAAACGTGCCGAACAATTGGCGGGGAGTAGATTCAGGGTTGACCGATTCAACACATTATCATCACAACCCTATTCTTATGCAGAGAAAAGGGATATTTATTATTTCAGTTTGGTATTATTAAGTCAAAATTTGGTAAATGGTTATTAATTTTGGTTTGGAATTATTAAGTTAAAATTTGTCAAATGGATTTTCATTTTGACTTTGGTATTATTAAATTAAAATTGGTTATTTTTATTTTTATAAGGTTCAAAGTAAGGATTTGGAAAAGATTTATAATCTTTTATAAGATCAAATTTTATTTTATATTATTTAATTTATAAAAATCTTTTACTTAATTATAGTTTATAAGGTAGAAAATCTTTTTTTTTAATTTGTTAATTTTATTTTTAATCTCTTAGGGATAGTTTGTGATGTATCGATGTAAGGTTGTGTTGTATGATCATCTCATTTGAGATGGATGGCCCACACATTCTCTAAGGTAATTTTATATTTATGTCAATTTGAAGGTCCATGGACCCTTAGATCTTAATGAAAAAGATTTAGATTAATTCCCACCCTTAGAGTTCTTTTGGCTTTAAAGTGTCCCTAAATTTGTTGAGGTTGCACTTTGCGAATGTTTCTAATTATTATTTTTTCTACCAAGGTGATGGCCATGGTTTTCACATGCACATTTCAAAATAGCAATTTTAGAGGTGAAAAAGATTTTTCTTGTTCTCTTTTCATGAAAATTAACTTGTTTGTATGAATAATCTTGAGTAGAAATTATATGGATAAGTGTGTGAGAATAGTATGGTAACATATGTATCAACATGAGCTCTTATTGGAGTGCACTTTGTAGGATTTTTCTAGAATTTTCCCCTAAAATACTCTTGGATATCCCCATAAGACTTATCAATATGAAGAGTGTCAAATGTTTGGATTTTTTTAGTTAATTTAAGGTTATTGTCTTCCTAATAATTATGGGTGCCCCCTTGATGTATATCAATAATTAGTTAATACACAACAAGATATGGTTATCATTAAGAAAGAGACAAAAAGCCTTAAGTAGCGAGTTATTCAATATAGGGCCTATTTTTGCTAGGAAAATTGTGTCTCAACCTTACAATTACATTAGGTTACTATTTATAGTGAGTTTATGTTTGAGCACAAATTGATGTGAAATTTTTTCCATAGCTTCAGATTGGCTAAATAAGAATGCTCGTAAAGTTTCATGTCAAGACATGTCTTGATTTGAAGATATTAAAGTTTTCATTTTTCAAAGTTTCAAAGTCTAGTTTGAAGGCCTTAGAAGTATTTTTGGGGCTTGGAAGTGGTCAAAATTGGTGTTGTTCATTATAGCTTGATAGAGTGCTTCACAAGATTTTTGACAGTTCAAATGGTTCATCAATCAGATACTTGGATCAAAAGTTATGGCCTATGAGAGTTGGGTCTCCTGAAATGGGAGATGTAAAAATATGTTGGACATAAATGAGCTATAAAGGGGGAGTTACATGTGGTGGTGCATGTCTAGACACATCATAGGCATCTATTATTGGAGATTAGGATGGATGCCATTTTTTAGGTGGTTTTATCTCATGGTTTTGTAGTTACATTAGATAGAAGTTAGGTGTAAGAGTTATAATTATTGATTTGCCTCTAGATCTCTGGTTGGTGATACTCCTGTGAGAAAGCTTACTCTGCAAGTATAGTGTAATCTTGTTGATTTTTGAATAATATATTAGGCAACTTTTGGAGTGTGAGGTTTTTCTCCAAAAAGGTTTTTACCATTACTCCTACCTTGAGGAGATCCACAAGACAATAGAATCCTATTGACAAGTATAGCCCATCTAATTACCATTGTGTATTTTCTTTGTTGAGTACTAACAATGAACCTAGATCCTACAAAGAGGCTCTTTCTTTAGAAGAAAGTGAGTCTTGGATGCAAGCCATGCAAGAGGAGATGATGGCTTTAGATAGTTGTGATACCTGGAATCTTGTCAATTTGCCCAAAAGGAAGGAAGACCATTGGTTGCAAGTGGGTATTCAAAAGGAAATCTAGAGCAAATGGTCAATTAGAGCAATATAAGGCCAGATTGGTGGCCAAGGGCTACTCCCAGACAAAGGGAGTTGATTTTGGTGAAATTTTCTCTTTTGTTGCTAAGTTAACTTCTATTAGATTCCTATTATCTATTGTTGTTGCTTATGATTTTAAAATATAGCAAATGGATGTGACAGCCAAAAAACCATATGTTTAGCCAAAAATCCTATGTATCATGCTCGTACTAAGCATGTTGATGTTCAATATCACTTTGTGTGAGAGATGGTTGAGAATGGTAAGGTCTTGATCGAGAAGGTTGACACTTTGGATAATGTTGTAGATTCTCTCATGAAGCTAATGACCATGGATAAGTTCTCTTGGTCTAGGAAGGCCATGGTCCTTGATCATTGTACTTGATTATATTTTATTTGTATCTTTTGGATGTAATTGCAATGTATAATGTCAAGTGGGAGAATGTTAGGATAGGTGACATTATAATTTCTATCCTAAGTTGATAATTGTGTGTCTCCACGTTCTTTGGAAAGTGTTCTAGAGGACATGAGGGGAAAAATATTTATTATTTATTTTCCTATGACAAATTGTAATTGCATTCAAAGAGGTGGACCCACTACGGTGATGGTTATAAAGCATCCTGGGAGCATATTATATTATCCTAGGTTGGGCACCCAAGCTTGCATGTTCTAGGTTTGAACCATCAAAGAGTTATGGAGCACTCAGTATTGACCAATTTTCATTAGCTATGGGTTAGGCGCCCATGTGAAGGCCATGTGAGCATTTAATAATTTTCACCATGTTTTTGGCTTGTCCTCTAAGGGGGGTGTGGGTTTTTCCGAGTGGTTTTACTTGTTGTTTCAAGATACCATTTGTGGTATTCTCTCAAGCACAAACTTCTATATATTGGAGCATTGATATGGTGGTTTGTAGAATTTGTTTGTAGATTGCTAGAGTAACGAAGTGTTGTTGAAATACAAAGAGGATTGTTGTATTGATGTACTACCTTGAAGATTAATACAAACATTGCATCTCTTTAGGTGTGGAGTTTTTTTCCATGAGGATTTATTCACGTATATCTTGTGTCACTTGTGATTTTCAACTTTTGGTATTGTTGTTTTTCTTTCATTATTATAATTAATAATCACATAAGGGTAAAAGTACAAAGTTGTCTCACACTTTCGGCCAACTTATTAGCACAATTGAATTTAAGTATTTCTAACTAAAAATCAACTTTGATCAAACATATGATCTAGTAAGATTCATTCTAGCTAAGTTATATATTTCCACAATTTTTCCAACTAAAATTGTTAAATAAATGCATATGTAGTACAACTTTGAAGCCAATTTATCGAAAAAAATAAATTATTTAAAAAATTTGATGTTTCAACAACTCCTAATCATGCAAATAACATTTTTTTTAAATATAAACATACCCTTTTGTAGATCTATAAGTGTAGTTTTCAAAAATATATATATTTAAATATTTTAACTAGTATTTATATTTTATTTTTTATTTTTACTAAAAATAGGTTATCGGTACAAAAATATTAGGTTAATTACCATGTCAAGAAAAATACTAAAACTTATTAAAAAAATAAAAAAATATGATGCACTAGATAAAAGAATCCATATCAAGATGGTATAATTTGTTTGCTATTTTAGATAAATAATCAAAATAAAAGTTAACGTCAAATGAAAACAACTATGTTTCAGTACACGCACATTTTTAATATTTATTTAAAAATATATATTTATCAGAAATTTAAAAAAAAAAATCCATGCTCTAAAGTTTCAAGTCATAAATACACAAAAAAATTGAAA
>VDFB02053385.1:0-45943 GCA_007258455.2 Sequoia sempervirens | reverse complement strand
TATTAATTATAACACTCACCTTAATAAACAATTTTTATCATTATTATTGCACACCCTTGCAATTATATGGAAATCAACTTAACTAAAATACTTAAGGTATATCATAAATTTTATCTATATGAAAATTTGCTAATACATTATACAAATTTATGTATTAAAGCAAACAAATATTTTAACTGGTGTATCATTTTCATTAGTTGAATGAAGTTCGCCTACAAACCCTCCTTAACCTTGCTTAATTGATTTTCTTTGGAATAATGAGATGAGGGGAAAAAAATCAAAAATTAAAAAAAGTAAAAAATCAAACATTTTACTTTAAGAAAAATCAAATATAATGAAATTAACATTGTTGTGGAAAATATCTTAAAAAAATAGTGCAATCATTGATTTTTTTATATAATATTTTCTTTCTTATAAATTAAAAAAAAATTAGATTATATATGTTACATATTATACAGTATATATTATTATAATGCCATGTTAAAAATAATATATTTCATATGAATTTAATAAATTAATGTAATATATAATCAAATATAATAGATTTAAAACTAGCTATATTATATTATAAAACCATATTATTATCTTATATCATTATTAATAATAATTTATTTATTGATATTCATTTGACTTCACTATTTAAAAAGATTATTGATAAGATACAAACAAAAATTAAACAAATTTTGCAGGACAGAAGATAACTTGACAATACCTTTAAAATATGTAAAATTACATTGCACCCATGGTATCCTTGCTTTACAATTTTGACTATTATTCAAAATATAACAACACACTAAGACACGTCAAAATCACTGAAGGGGAAAAAAGAGCATATGACCAATACAAATGTTTAGAATGGTAATAAATTTGCAAACTATTAATTCAGATAAAATACAATATCAACAGCTCAACGCACCACTGTCCTTTTTACATTTCAACTACCCAACTCCAAAGAGAGCATCTTGAAGTTTGTTACAATCAAGAATATGAGAGGACAAAAGAAAGAAATGAAACATCTTTTACCCATAGAACATAAATATGAATTTGTACTTGAATCAGCTGCAAATTGTAGAGGAAGAAGCATTCACAATGAACTATGAAGTAATTATATAGTTTGATTATATTAAATGAGAAAACAGTTATGCAAGAAACGATTTAAAAAATAGTTATTTCAAATCCAAAAATTTTGAGCCTCAATTTTAAATCCAAAAAATTCATACCTGAATTGCATGTGCACACCCATAAGTATGAAATCAAATTAAAAATGAAAAGTACTTGTTTCTAGTTATATAGAAAATTTAAAATTGAATGATTTATTTAGACATAGATTTTAGTTAAAAAATCATTTTATAAAGGAATTTGACATTTATTAACAAAGTAAATAGATTTAGTAAATTTATTTTTTAAATAAAATAAATCAAACTAATTTAGCATCTAATTTAGTATTAGCAAAAAATATATAATTTAATTTTTAAAATAATCAAATTATTTTAAAAGTAATTATATTGAAACTATCTATAAATTAATTATTTTTATATATATATATTTTTAAAGAAAATTAGTTTTGTTCAATTTATCAAATTGATTTTATATTACAAATGGATTTCAAGAAATATATTTTAATTTATCAAAGGAAAATGAAAATTAATATTACCAAAAATTAATCTTAAAATATAGTTTGAATGTATAGATACATTTATTTAACAAAAAAAATCTTCAAAAAATTTAGCATAATTGAATTTATTAATATCAAGAACTAGCAAGGTTTGTATTGCAAAAATAATTTGAATAATTAACCTATATAATTTAAATTACATAGAATATTTAAGAAATTAGTATAGGGGAATTTATTAGCATTTAGAGTTGGTTAAATTTAGATTGCAAACATTTAGAAATAGTTAAATTCAGATTGCAAATGTAAATAGAATAGTTAAGTTAAAAGTAATTGTCATTAAATAGAATAATTAAGTTAAAAGTAAAAGTATAGGGGAATTTATTAGTATTTAGAGTTAGTTAAATTTAGATTGCAAATGTAAATAGAATAGTGAAGTTAAAAGTAATTGTAATTTTCTCCTGCCCTTTCCATCTCCCACCTTCTCTTTCCATCTCTCACCTTCTCTTATGGAGCCGGGAAAATCGCTCTTATCACTCAAAAGTTTTGAGCCAATAAAATTGAGGGAAAATAATTTTCAGAATTTGAAAAGTTAAAAATTGTGCATTTAACTTTAAAAAAATTAAAATATAATGTATTAAAATTAAATTATAATGTATAGGAAATAAGTTAATAGAATTTGATTGGCTGCAAGCAAAACAAGTAATCACTATTGTCTATAATAGTTTTATACCCATATGTGAACTAATAAACCAATGATGGAAAATATAATGAAATCATATATATTACTGTTGAAATGAATGTTAATGAAGATGTAAGCATTTTTTAAGATACCTATTTAACAACAATTAAAAAAACTACAAATTATTTATTATACATAAATTTTATTATTTAAATTAGAATGTGTTAAAGAAAAACTATGTTATATTATTTTTTGTTAACAAATTGAAAGTATGTGTGTTCTAATTTAATGCAAATGGTTGATGTTCATGTTATGTTTTTCTATATATAAGTTCCTATGATTTCAAGTTAATCTTTATAAAACTTAAAAACAAATACTTACAAAGCTATAAATATTAAACAACTACTACTTTTATATTAAACATAGATATAAGAGTAAACAACTACTACTTTTATATCAAACATAGATATTATTATTGGAACGTGTTAAGAAAAAAATTATACAATTGCAAGTGAATTTATCATTAAAAAAATAAATTACATCACATTATGAAATTAAATAAAACACCCTTACGATGAAAACATGCTACCAAACAAGATAACTTTTTATTTATTTATATATATTAATATTAATATTTAATATATGTGCTAGTATTAGATATATTTATCAGGAGAGATTTCTTTACACTCCACATCAATGAGTATGTGTACATTTTTATTCTCCCCATTTAAATTGATATCTACTAACCCATCACAAAGTAAATTATTTATCAATAGATTTATGCTTTTAAATTAGATAATCTTGAATAATTTTTTAGTATCAATTTAGAATTTAAATTATTTAATTGTAATATTATATTTAATATTTTTTTTAATATTTAAGCTTTAAAAGCATGCATTATCATCATCATTTTATAGTTTTACTCTTTATATGAAATTTTAAAGAAAAATATAATATAGTATTCGAATTTTAATATATATAATTTTACATGATTTTAATCATTTGTTAAGGAAATACATATTAATTTACACATTAATGCCATAATTTTAGAAGATTTTTAACAAGATAATCTTAAATATCTAATAAAAAAAATAAAATACAATATTATATATATTGAAATCAATATATATCTTTGTTTGGCAATGGAGATACAAGAAACTTTTACTTTCTTTTTAAAGTTGTTTTAAAATTGTTTGAAATTTTTAAGAAAAAGAAAAAGAAAATATAATATAATATTCTAATTTCTAATAGTAATATATATCATTTTATAATATTTGTTATGTAAATACATACTAATTTAGAATATTTTAAAAAGCAAAAATATAAATTTTTAGAAAATAAATGATTTTTAATTTATAATATTTGTTATAGAAATACATATTAATTTTCAATATTTTCACGCTTTTATAATTTTAAGAGGATTTTTAACAAGATTATCTTGCATATCTAATAAAAAAACTAAATAAATACAATATTATATATATCGAAATCAATATATATATCATTGCTTAGCAATGGAGATAAGAAACTTTTGCTTTGTTTTTAAAGCTATTTGAAAAATTTTATTTTTAGTTTTAAAGTTTTTATTTTTATTTTATATGGAGTGACTACAATGTCAATCGCTATATAATGCACAAACCAAAACTAATATTTGCTTTGCTTTGATTTATAGAATTTCATATTCCAAAGGTATGCTTGTACATTTTTCCCTGCTTGAAGTTGCATTTCTAGCTAGAAATATTAATGTGTGATTTTTTGAGTTTTTTTGTGTAGAAGAGTTATTGATAGACAAACAAATTGGTGTAATGAATAGCAAGGTGAAGTGTACACAAATCAAGCAATGAATTTCATTAACAACATGAGAGAACATGGGTCTCTCATACATGATGACATACCACAGTGTACCGACTATTCAAATCTCAGTGATAAACAAAGGCGCTCAACATAATTATGACACACTACCATAATAATTAGAATCCACCACCCTTGCAGATGATAATTCAAGGAACAACAAGAATAGGAAAGTCATATCTAATTGGTGCTATTAGACAAACTCTTGAAAATGCAGCGAATCTGAGTTCTTCTCCCCTTCTATTACTTGCACCAACTGAAGTTACAACATTCAACATTGGCACTTCCATAGTACATTCAAAATTGAGAATCCCAATAAGATATTTTTCTCAACTAGAAGGAGCAAGGATAACAAGCTTTCAAGAAGAGATAGCACACATCAAATACATTTTGATTGATGAAATGAGCTTCATAGGTCAAAACATACTAGAGAACATAAATTCTCAATTCCGACAAGCATTCCCACAAAATGCAAACATTAGCTTTGTAGGTATACACATGATTATGATTAACAAAAATGACTAATTTATATTCTAATACAAGTAATTCACGTTATGGAGTTTATATAGATATGAAAGTATATATTAGCTAAAAAAATTCATTGTTTATCTTTCAGGTATATCTATAATTTTGGTTGGAGATTTGGGTCAGTTGCCTCATGTTAATGATAGACCAACATATGACAACAACATAAGAGCTAGGTTTCTATGGGAAGAATTCAAAACTGTGGTTACTTTAGATAAAGTATTTATACAAGATGGAGAAAACATCCACCAATAGAGGTTTCATCAACTTTTGACAAATCTTAGAGATGCAAACCCAACAATTGATGATTGGAGATTGCTTATAACAATAACCACTATTACCATTGATGCAACAAACAATGAGTTTGACAATGGTGCTCATTTGTTCTCAACAAATGATAATGTTCATAAACATAACAAGAAAATGCTATACTCATTGAAGCATCTTGTTGCACGTAGTCTTGTAACAAAATAAAAAATTATTAATGCAGTAGAAGGATGCTCAAATGATGAGCTTGATCTGGAATTATTAATCAGTAAAGATGCTAGGGTAATGTTGACTTCAAATCTTTGGATATAAGCAGGTCTTGTAAATGGAGCTCTAGGATATATTTGAAAGATTGTATACAAACATGGAAGTGGTCCACCAGAACCACCAACGTGGAAGTGGTCCACCAGAACCACCAACATATGTAATGGTTGAGTTTGACGGCTATTTATGAATACCATTTGATGATCGTAATCTAAATACAATTCCAATTATAACAATACAAAAAGGGAGGACAATCCAAATGCCATTAAGATTGGCTTGGGCATTAACAATTCACAAATCACAGGGTTTGACTCTTTCAAAAGCCACTATTGATATTGGACCAAGAGAAAGAACAAGATTGACATTTGTCGCCATTTCTCATGTAAACACGGCCTAAGAATTATGCCGCCATTCACATATGACCATTATGAAAACATGAAAAAGGGTAAACAACTTGCCAAAAGAAAGGCTGAAGAAAATAGACTTAAAATTTTAGAAGATAATATATTTTCTTCAATTTTGTTTCAATGACTATACTCAAATTTCTAAATGTAATGTATTTATATGATTTTATGTGTTATGGTAGTTAAAAATTATTCTATGTTTAATGCATTGAAAATTCAACTAACAATTTTTCCTAATGTAAAACAATTATGATACTTTTCAAATGTTTCTAGTGAGTTGTAGAAAATCTAAAATTCATTTGCTACCCATGTGGATTCTTCATATTTCACCACATAATTTTAAAAATTGGTATGTTTCATATGCTTCTCACATATTCAATTATTTTTTACTACTTGAATTTAATATATTTTGAGTTTCTTTGATATCATAAATTTGCTTAATGTTTAATCTCTTATATGCAATTTTCTCAAAAGTTGAAAAATATATATTTTCCCCTATTTAATACTAATGTAAAAAAATAATAATGATTTTCCTACAGGTGAGGAAGATGTCTCATAATGTGCATACATCATGGGTGTCCATTTGGTTATCGAACTATCACTATTGTCTTCCATTCAATGTCCTCCTTCATATAGAAGAGTTGAGTGCCCGTTATTGGTTGAGAGAGAAGATGGTGAAGAAAATTATCAATAATGAAATAGAAAATAGCAAAAGAAAATTTAATAATTATGCTATGTACTTTAACTTTCTCTATGAATCCAAGGTGAAAATGAACTTAGATATAAAATTTAACAATATTTAGATTGAAATTGTAGATTTTTGTGACTGGTCAATTCATCTATACCATGAGGTTCGTGATCTTTACCTTGCAGGATGCATTTGGAAGGTCACTATCAGACCAACAATAACCATTAAAAAACACAGTCTATGTGATGATCTCAGTATAAAATTCATGAGATTTCTTAAAGGGCAATCACAGATTAGTTATCACACTGAACCACTTGAGGAATGGTTGCTTGCTACTTTAAAGTTCAACCACTCCATCATATTCACGGTGCATCAGGTCATGCCATCATTCAGGTTGTTACATGCACACTATGGGATACCTACATTGCATGCCGTCAAGTCCAATGTGACAATTAAAGTTTGAACTATTCTTCATGACTGTGATAATGCACAATTACCATTACACAAATGGTTAACAAAGTGAAAGTACAAAGTTATCGTTAATAAAAACATTAAATTTTAATTTTGGGGATGGATTTCACTAAATTTTAGTGTCTAGCATTATATGTGGCAATTGAAATAAACAATGATGGAAAATATAATAAAATCATATATATTACTATTGAAATGAATGTTAATGAAGATGTAAGCATTTTTTAAGATACCTATTTAACAACAATTAAAAAAACTACAAATTATTTATTATACATAAACTTTATTATTTATTAGAATGTGTTAAAGAAAAACTATGTTATATTACTTTTTGTTAACAAATTGAAAGTATGGGTGTTATAATTTAGTCCAAATGGTTGATGTTTATGTTATGTTTTTCTATATATAAGTTCTTATGATTTCAAGTTAATCTTTATAAAACTTAAAAACAAATACCTACAAAGCTATAAATATTAAACAACTACTACTTTTATATTAAACATAGATATAAGAGTAAACAACTACTACTTTTATATCAAATTAGAGTTGATGAAGCCGTTTGAGCCGAGCGCTAGGGCTACAATGGCTCTGTTCACTGAGAGCCGCAGGAATGCTGCTGGGGGCCTAGCCAAGTCTGAAAGACAATGCCCAGGGGTAAGCAAAGGAGGAGGGGGATGCAGAGTGGAGGCGTTTTCCAAGGAGGAAGCAGGGAAATGACGAGGTGAGGATGGGAAAGCGTCTGGGATGCCTAAGCACCAAGTAACAGGGAATACCAATGCAAAGGCAAAGGCGCACGAGGTGACTCAACATCAAGCAACATGGGAGGTTTTTGCAGAGGTAAAGTCAGAGAAACCCACAATTTCTCTGCAGGAAGAGATAGAAAAGGAAGTTTTTCATAATGTTCAAGTTTTTCGAATTTAGGAGTGACTGGAAGGTTCAGGGGTTTTTGGCCCAGCTTATGTGATTTACATCATTGGATATCTGAACACTAGGAACCCATAGTAGATGGCTATATCCAAATCTATCCTACTGATAGAGGTTTTTTCATAGTGGTGTTTGAATCTATGGTCGATAGAAACAGAGTTTTGTGGTGTGATTTCTTCCTCGAGCCGGGAGGAGAAATTTTCTTCATTGAAACCTTGGCATTAGGCTTTAACCCTGCAACAGAGACCTTTGATAAAGTCCCTCTGTCGATAAGACTCCCAAACTTGCCTCTCCATTTTTGGTTTGAGTCTTGTTTGGAGGCCATTGGAAACTCTTTAGGAGAATTTTTGATGATCGATGAAGGCTCTTCAAATCTTTTGCATTCCACATATGCCTGGATTTTGGTGGAGATGGAAGTATCAAAGTCACTTCCTGAAGAGATTTTAATTGAAACTTCCAAAGGATGTTGGGTACAGCATTTGGACTATGAAGGGGTACCATTCCGTTGCAGGAGGTGTTTCCAAACTGGCCATATAGCTGCGAATTGTGCAAAACCCAGATGGGTCAAACCAGCTACTTGGTGGAAGGATGCCTCAAGGAAGCATTATGCTGTTGAAAAGCAGGACAGTAGTGTGAAACAACCAGATAAGGTGACTTCGGAGGCTATGGGAAAATCTATTCTGCCATAGTCATATAGAGGAACAGATCTGGGGGGGGGATCATGTTTGGTTGAGACGCCCAGCTTGAAAGATGCTGATGAAGGTAAAACTTGTGAAGGAATAGCAGCGGTAACTCATCATGGAGCTAAACCCGAATGTAGGAGAAATCGCCTTTGAAGAAGAAAGAAAAAGTATTGGAGAGAGGAGGAAGGTGGTGAAAGTGCAACCAAAGTGGGAAGACAAATGCATGGATGGACCATGAAGACCAAGATAGGTAGATCGAGGAGGTCAAATGATGAAAGATGAGTTTGTAGCGTATGGAAGCGGACTGCGTAAGGTGGTTAAGCAAGCAGGGAGGATATGGCAAAACTGCCAAGGGGAGAAAGTCAACAAAAGGGAAAGCGAAAGAGGAACCGGTCTCGCACCAAAGGGAAAGCAAGTGGTGGAGCAAAGCATAGTTTTGTTGTAAATTTTATGTTTCCAAAAGTCTAAAGTTTTAATGTATCCTCATGGTGGTTGTCATAGGCGTGTGGGAATTCTTTTTTTTCTCTTATTCCTCAAGGGTAGAACTGTGAGAATCCTATTGTAATCTTCTTTAAATTCAATAAAATAAACCTTATCACCGATTAAAAAAAAAAATTAGAAAAAAAAAAAAAACTACTACTTTTATATCAAACATAGATATTATTATTGGAACGTGTCAAGGAAAAAATTATACAATTACAAGTGAATTTATTATTTAAAAGATAAATTACACCATATTATGAAATTAAATTAAAAATACCCTTAATGATGAAAAATATGCGCCTCAAACAAGATAACTTTTGACTTATTTTATATATATTAATATTTAATATATATATGCTAGTATATAAATACATAACCATTCAATTTTAATAAAAATACATTAATAAACAATTAATATTGATGAAAATAAAATGAAAAAATTAAAAAAAATTAAACATGACATATCAAAAGAATTTAAGATCTTGTTTAGACATCAGAATACACATTTTACAATTAATTAATAAATAAATACACCGTGATGTTTATAATCAACACACTTCTTACAATCAACTACCTATTTCAGTAGTTTTTAACAGACAAGGTATGATTCATACTTTCCTGGAGAAGCGTAAGCTGCTGGAACAAAGCCGTCGAAGTAAGCCTGCACGGCGCACATTACAGAGTGCCGTCTAAAGTTAGAAGGAAGGTTTTGTTTGTTTTTCACCCTCCTCTTGCGGCTTCCCTGAAATTATAGGGCATTTATTTTATCTCTCAAAATTTTGGTTTGAATATTCAAAACTCCGTTTGCTTTCGTTTCTTAGGCTCTCTTGTGATTTTTGTTAGTTTTTCTCAAATTTATGGTTTTTTAGTGTATTTTGTAAGGTTTGTATGCATATTTTTTAGGGTTTGTATGTATTTCTCTTGAATGTTTTTTAATGCGATAAAACGGTAATTGTGGTTTCTAGTGGTGATAACGTTCTTTTTATGCTTACTTAAAATTTGTTGTTTCTTTGTTCATGTCAGAAAAAACGTATATGTGGATGATATTTTATTGGAGTAACCTTTGATAGAGGGAAAGACTTGGTTTTAAGGAATAAAAAGATTTAATAAACCCTAAGAATTAAACGGAAAACTGCATACAGGTTGATGACAATTCATGCACTGAGATTAGGCATGCGTTCTGTTTGTAGTTCAAAACAAAAATAGAGAAAGAGTGCAACCCTGAAAAGGATGAAATAGCTACACATTTAGTTGAGAAGACAGAAACTGAAAATGCTGCAATAGCCTCTTTTATATCTGTGGAAAACTTCTTTGAAATGACCTTTTGTGGAAGGACAGATAATCATTAAAATGCCTTTTCCATCTTCAATGATAAACTCTTTTCTCTGATGTGCTGCTTGCTAGTGAAATCGAATCCTAATCAAATTTGGAGAACATCAAGGTTGTTAAAAAAAAAAAAAGCTGCCACTCAAAGCCATGCCTCTTCTGAAGTACAATTTAATAAATTTTGAAGGAATCATATGCCACACCCTTTAAAAACCAGCACTACTATTTAGGAGGTGCACTGGCTGCACTGATATTGAAAGTTGGAGATTTCCTTATCTTTGTCCACATACTCCTCACTTGCTTATCATGACCAGACAGATTCATACTGTTTGATTAAAGTGAAAACATTTATGCACATGGTTGTTAAAAGAGTTTGCATTTTTCTTATGTTTATACGGGCATTTGCCAACAAGGCTTTGAAAGATCACACGGTAGGATGCATGCTATCTACAGTGAGGCTTCAAAAGATCATTCAAAGACATGAATAAAATCTAATTATCCTTTAAACATCTGTGTCAGGCTTCAAAAGATCGCTCAAAGACATGAATAAAATCTAATTGTCCTTTAAACATCTTGTGTCAAATGGTTTGTCAACGTGTATTGAACAATCCTATTTCCTTTCTATATTAAAAGACTTTCATTTTGTTTGTTAACATTTCTAATTCAAATTGTATGCACCCTTGCTTATTCTAATTTACAAGTAGTTTGAGCATCTTACATTGAATGATCTGGATTTAACTTTTACTTATATATAGAACAAGCATTTTATTTTTCTATTCGATGTCTGCATCCAATCTATATAAAATGTTGTTTAGTCTAATGTCCTTTGCTCCTCGCTACCTTCTCTTATTTTTTATTTTATTATTGCAGGGTCAGCTTTCTTTCAACAATAACTTCTTACGAGAACTCCTACAAAACATACAGCTGCAGGTATTCTTCTGAAGCCACAAAATGTTTCAATAAATTATTACCTTTACCATTACAAGCTATTTTTGTAGTGGACTAGAACTACTGAATTTTCAAGTTCAACTGGTGCTTACAAATTAATCAATAATCTTGTAATAGTTTCCTCTAAACTGCTATTTCATAATCATAGGAAAATATTCTCAATTGAAGGCAATTGCAAATACCTTCCCCCTCTCCTGATATATTTCAATCTAAGAAATAGCCAGAAAAATATATTATGTGTTTCAATGCATCTTTTTCTAGTGTATGAACAATACAAACTTTCATTCACCTTACAAATGCTGAACTCTACCCTAGAACAACCTAACAAGCAAACATCACATTTTGAACTTGTAAATCAATAGAGTTTCAAGAGAAACCATTTGTATTATGCTCACTGTAAAGAGGAAGCAAGTGTTCAGTAAATTATCAGGTCATATTAATAATGAAAACAGATTGCATATATAGATTTACAAAGGAGAGATTCCACAATTGCAGGACGTGATTGGAATCATAATTGAAGACTGAAAAGAGATTCCACGATCACAGGATGTGATTGGAATCATAATGGAAGTGAAAGCATAAATATAGGAGCTACTAAAGTTGAGCATTAATTAAATAGTAAATATAATTCTAATACCCTCCCTTAATGCTCAATCGCACAAACAAAAACTAAGTCTATCCATATTGTGTTAGTCATCAAAATGCAAAGTTTGCAGACTCCTTTTGCTTAGTCTGCTCCGCTACATGAGCACTTTGCTAAGATGCTTCATGGTTGGACTTCTCATCAACCAACCGCTTTCTGCAATACCTCTGTAAATGACCAATCTTCCCACAATAATGGCAAGTAAAAGACTTCTTGGAGCCCTCCTCCGAATCTCCTTGTCCTTTCTGTTGAGTGGACTTGCCTTTGCCAACGTCCTTGGCAATAAATGCTTGTTCAACACTTGGAGACTCACTGCTGCTCCCAAATTGCTTCTTCCATTGATCATGCTGCAAAAGCTTGTTGCACATCTCATCAAACTTCAAGTCAACATTGGGGGATGTAATGTTGAGCATTTCGATGAAGTGCTCGTAAGAATGTGACAAACTTTTCAAAGTAATCACCACCATATCCTACTCTTCTACTTTACGACCAATGGCCTCCAATTGATCGCGAATATTTTTTACTTTCATCAAGTGCTCCTGCAAAGACACTTGGTCATCCATCATAATAGAAAAGAGCATATTCTTTAGAAAGAAAGCCCTTCCCTTGTTTGAGGTCTTATGAAGATCTTTCAAACGTTTCCAGATTTACCAGATGGTATTTCTGGTAACATCTCATCGGCGATAGATAATTTAAGAAGCATGAATGCCTCCTATTACTTCCATCATACTTGTCCCGATCCTTCTTAGTAGCAGTGGGATGAACTTCTATACCAAGAATAAGCTCATCCAGACACCGGTACTCAAAGATGGTAAGCATCCTCAGCTTCCATGTGTTGTAATTCTTTCCATTGAACCTCTGCGAACTTTCCAACATAATATTGGACAAAGACGCCATCCCTTCCATTTTCCAAAGCATGAAAAACGAGGTAACTCTGTGATTGGTTGGCAAAACATTGGACAATTAGTTGGCACAACTCCAATTTTTCAAAAATTGTGTGAAAAAAAGAGGCTCGAAACTATAATATTTTTTTATTTTTTTTTCAACTTCTGAAAGACAACAAAATTTTTATAGAAATTTTTTTCCGAACCTCTGTAAATGTTTGAAGATTTTTTTTTCGAAAACTCTTTGCAAATTTTGATTTTCCTAGAAAATTGTCAAATTTGGCTTAAAAAAAAATTATTTCTTCATACTACCATCAAAAAATCACCTCAGAAAAACTGGCACAAAATTTTAGACACGGATTTTGATGTACCCAAAAAAAATAGAGGCAACAAAAAACCCATAAAGAATTTGGAATTAGAATTTTTTTTTGACTTGAATCAAAGAGTTTTTTTTTCAAAACCCTAGCCGGCATTTTTTATACTCAAAATCTGCTCAAATTGATTTCTTCTTTGCAGAAAATCGTGCTCAGTAAATGAACAGATTCGTGCCCAGATTGCGCCCAGGAAGAAGTAATAAATTGCGGGCTGAGAGGAAGAAAATGGTGCTTAGAATGAAGAAAACAAAATCGTGACCTTGAAGAATACAAAACGCATCCAAGAACTGGCTTGAAAATGCACAAAAAATTGTGTTTTTAAACACAACACCCACAAACGCCCAAAAACTCAGAAACCCTCGCGCACTGCACATACAAAGGGAAATCGCTTGCCAAAAATAGTTAAAAACGCGCCAAAAAATAGGTTACAAATCACACCATTGCTTTGCCTAGAAGAAACATGGCCAAAGGAGATTTTTATTCTGAAAACGCATGCACACACCTTGCACGTGATTTTCTTTCAGAAGAAAAATGGGAAATACAAAAGCCCTCGACTGAAAGAAATTCCCACGGGATTTTCTTAGATTAAAAAAACAACAAAAATCCACGTGAATCTCGTGCAAAAAAGTGACGCAATTTTTGACCAAAAGATAACCCTTGAAAAAATAACAGCTAACCAAGCTCTCGAACCCGGAGCTCTGATACCATGTTTGGTGAATTATTAGATCATATTAATAAGGAAAACAGATTACATATATAGATTTACAAAGGAGAGATTTCACGATCACAGGACGTGATTTGAATCATAATGGAAGTGAAAGCATAAATATAGGAATTACTAAAGTTGAGCATTAATTAAATAGTAAGTATAATTCTAATAGCAAGGTGTTTGCTGTAGTATGCAGTGCATCAAGAAATGACTATCACAAACAACAGGTCTACCAACAAATACCAATCCAATAGATGGCCTTCTGAACCAAACAAAACATGTAACACAACATAAAAATTCAAATTTCAACATCGAGTTCAATTGGTCCATGAACTTCATAGCAACATCTAAATTTTTTGGTAGAGAATAGACCCACTTTCAAAATTACAAATATGCATTGTATGTAAAGAAAGCTACACTAGTATTTTGGTTCATCAAACAATCAAGTAATTTGTAGTAGATGCATTGGTGAGAAATGCATACATAGATTCTCTACATCTAACAATATGGACCCAGGCAAACAACCAACTGTGTTGAGCAATCTCACACAAGTAGCAGATATTCCAATAGTGTGAGTAAATCCAATATTACAGGTAACCTACGCTCATGAAGGACAATACAAATATGGTGGTCACACAATTAGCTTCTCCTAGGATATCAAAACAATATCAAAAGCTCTTCCACACATTTTTGGAGATTTAGATGTATTAATAGATAGAAGAATACATACACATGGGAAGCATTGTGACTGCTATGTAAGTAGAAGTCGCATTAGTATTACAATACAAGATTAAATATGACCCATACTACAAATATGTTGAAATCAATTAAGAATCCCTAGAACTACTCCTTAAGACAATTATGTACATTTCACCTACGATTCACACCATTGAAACTAAAAGTGAAGAAGTAGTGGTACTAGAGACTGAAGCAAACACTATTCGAAATGAAATCAATGATGAAGTAAAGTACTCAACATCATTCATCACTAAACAAGAATAGCACAACTACTACTTACAAGAACAACACATTGCATAACCAAACATAAAGATATCTCTCTTTCATGAGATTTTGATTTCTGATATATGCTAGCTATACCCAAGGTACAAAAATCATACCTTACCTCAAAATGAAAAAAATCATGCGGACACCAACAAGGAGGTAAAAGTGGTCAAATGATATTTTTTTCCCAAATTACCTAAGTTACCGGTTCGGGTTCGGGGACGGGTTCGGGTACGAGAACCCGGTACGTGGGTACGGGCAAAATTTTTTTAGGGGTTTGGGTACGTATGGGTACGTGTGTATATATATATATATATGTATTATATATACAAAAAAATAAGAGAAATATAGATAATTGTAAAACTAAATCATTTCATAGTATGATACTTGATCATTGATCAATGCCAAATGCCAAAGATAAATATTCACAATCATTGATCATTGATCGAGCAAGATTCATCATACATTTACCCTGGCAAACACATTCCCAGGTCTGAGATATTTATAAACTCATTGTATTACTTGTAACTGCTGTTCATTCTATTATCTGGTGTTATAAATCAATGTATTTGCTGCTACAAATAGACTGTGAGAAGTTGTAAAAGATTATAACCTTGTCTCAGATTGAGTACAGACTTTCTTCTATCTGCTGTTAATTTTCTGAGGATTAACTTCATACATCAGTTCTAAATAGAACACAGGAAGTTCTTGCAATAAGTCTGAATATGCTTAGTAAACTATGAAATGATCAATGCTGTTTTAGGGTTAGGAGGAAAAAAAAATTAAAAAAAAAGAGTTTTTTAATCAATTTTGGGCCCTTTTTTTTTAACCTGGCCCATGGGTTCGTGCAAGGGGCACGCACCAAACGCAGCACGGTCGCAACCGGGTGCGTACCCGAACCGGGTTCGAGGCCTGTGGGTACGAATCCGGTAACTTAGCAAATTACTAAATAAACAGGTTTTCTGAGGATAACACTAAAAGAATAAGCCTAGACAACAATGCCATTCTAAGCTAATGCATGGTTTGGGATATCAATGAAATAGTCCTCAAAATAGGACCGTGAAGTATTCCTATCAAATAGAAATTAAAAAACAATAACATATCTTAACACAAGTTGACCTTCTCTAGAGCATTAGTCAATGCGCCACCTTGAGATACTTTGACTGGTAGCATATGCTTCCCCTGTTCGTGATAAACAATTATCTATATTATTGATGAACATATGGATTAATTTAGCAAAGAATAGTAATAATGGAGTTTAGGTTTTACATCCATCTTTACCTACCTATCTGTTTTCTTGTAAATAGAGAGATTTACTCTAGCAAGTTGGTAGGTTGACTTTTTAGTTTTTGCTAGTGAACCCATGATTGATTTAATCGGCTGAAAACTCCAGCTACACTAACATTTTCTAATTTAATGGTTGCAGTGCTATTGAGAGCAGTACAAAAGGAAAGGAGTGATGGATCATGCACTGTCACACCAAGTAGGAGGTGTACATGATACATTGCGCTTTGGCCTCCCTGGTGTCAAGAGTGACATCATCGTATCACACCCACTTCAATTCCTTCGAGAAAATGTATGTCTTTAAATCCCTGGTGAAAATATGAATCCACATTCAATTCTTCCACAACATTTTATGGAAGATTTACAGATATTTTCATTTCTGTGACTTTAGAACAATTATACCATGATTTCCCTGCTAATAAATTGGTCCAGTGATCTCCTCTGTTTTCTGGCAGACGTCTGTTTATAGAAATGACCTTTGAAGATGATTTTATATTGTATTTTCTTCAATTTATTGGTAAATTGTTCATTAATTAAAGGAAAACCTTTTTTTTCCATAATAAAAATCTTTCTCTCTTCCGCTGTGGATTTGGCATGAAAGGGTGTCCTAAGTTCCTAACCTCTGGCTTTAGTTACTTTTGGTTCATGCTAAGTTATTGGTTCGGGTTTGGGTTCGACGGTTCGGTCCATGAGTTCGGGCAAATTTTTTTTTTGGGATTGGGTTTGTTAATATAAAAACATATAAAAATCAGAAATATATACATATTTGCAGCAGTAATTAAGTTCAAAATACACCTTCATATTAATAGTCAAATAACATAGCAAAAATACACCATCACTTTCATAGTCAAATAATAATATATCAGTGAAACTTGAATGTCATGATATAGATTAAAGTTCAAACATAATAATGTCAAGTGTTTACAATCAGCCATCATTGCTCATTGATCAAATATCATATGGGTCATCAAAAATATCATCACCATCCATATTAGATGATGCATGTAGTGGTAAATTAGAAGAACCACAAATAGCGTCAATGGCACTTGCAATAGCACTAGCACTGACACTAGCACTCTTATGTTCACTAGCTGCCTCATAGCAATCATCAACATCAAGTGCAGAAAAGTGGCTTGTGGAAGCATCCAAGTCAAGACGCTTTGGCTCGATATCCCACTTCCTTGTGTGTCCTTCTTTGTAGGAACTTTGTTTGTGTAATGAGGTGCAAGTTTGAATGCACATACACCAAGTCCTTTGCCTTTTTTTGAATGTTGTCTCTTGCGCTTTACTGGATGAAGGTGAACTAGCAACCTATTAAGACCAAATTAAATACGTAAGAGTTACAAAATTTAACTAATTAAAATTTAAATAAAAATTAAAACTATAAAATATAAAACTTAAATTTAAAAGATAAAAGATTTTGACTATAAAACTTACTTGGGATAAAATTTTATTGCAAGAGGTTGTAGGTATGTGTATTCTTGGCCATGGAAGTACCACCAACCATGAGCATCCACCATGTACTTGTCTCGAAGAGCATCAATACCACAATCACTAGAGCATGCAAAACCCATGAACTCAGCCCTCACTAGATCACGCCAATCATGATCAGTGAAGAGTCTACGAAGTGTTGCCTTGTACCCTTGAGCCACTTCAACATCTCTATATGGGGCAACTTTTGATGACACAAAAAGTAGCTCATCACTATAGTATTTGGGACTCAATGCAAAAGCAAGATGCAGTGGAGTGGTCATTTTGTTCCATCTCTACAATGATTTTGTGTAGCTCTTTGAAGAACTTTTCTTCAAGATCTTCCTCTTTTGCATTGATGATAGTTTTCATCTTCTAAATCATTGAGTCGATGCCATCATATACTTCACCCAAACAAGGTCTATCCATGTGAGTATAATGGAACATGCTCAATATGGGTTCAGTGAAACTGAGGAGATACTCAACACGATCCCACCAACTGTCATCTAGGATCATTTGCTTAACCTTAGTTGCCCTTGTAGTGCTAGATTGCCTCCTTATGGACCAATTAGGGCTGATGACCATATTAGAGAGTGCCTCTCGAATCTTCACAAGTCGTCTCAACACAATTGTGTTCGAGGCAAATGGATCTTAGCAACCTGTTTGAAAATCAAAATAAAATAAAATTTAAGTTTACAAAAATTAAAATTAAAATTATTACTAAAGTGAAACATGTTTATTATTTAACTTACCTTCAACAACTCCAATTTCGAGAAGGTTCTAAATATGCCTTATGACATATGGTGGCTGGTGACGAACATTTGGATGTCTTCGGCCTCAATATACACTTGTTTGATCCACTCAATTTTGTTTCCAATTTTTTGTAGCATTTGGTTGAGGGAGTGGACATTACAAGGTGTCTAAAAAATGTGTGAATACTTCTCCTCAACCAATAACCCAACAACCCTACAATTTTTTGCATTGTCTGTTACAACTTGCACAACATTTTGAGGGCCCACTTCATCAATAGCTTGACAAAGGATGTTAGCAATAAATGTACCATCCTTCACCTCTTCTTCACAATCCACTACTCTCAAAAACATTGTCCCTTTAGGGGACACTACAATAACATTGATCAATGGGTGATTTTTTGCATCTTTCCATCCATCAAAAATGATGGTCACCCTTGTTTTGATCCACGAATCCCTTATGGGCTTCAAGGAGTCCTCTACATATTTCACCTCTTTATCTAATAAGGTGTGACACACCTCAAAACTTGGGGCCTTATACCCCTTGGGAGCCTCATTAATAGATTTCACCATTTTTTGCCAATATGGTGAGCGAACAATGTTGAATGCCAATCCATTCACATAGACACATCTCGCTATGTCTTGATCAACAATTTGTCTAGCCTTAGTCTGAAATGAAGTTTCCAATGGTCCCTTTGATCTCTTATGTGTAGAGGGTACGGTTTGCTCTTGAGGTATGGACATAAATGGATGGCTCTCTGTAGGTGGAAAATGAGAAGGCCATGTAGGGGGCTTCATCCCTTGAGATCCTTTCTTTATCAAAGGATAACTTGATTTATGGCTTGTTGCTTGGTTTTCTTTTTCTTGCTTTTCAATATATGCTAGTACTTGGGTTTCTAGAATGCCATTATTATCTACACCTGGACAAGCTTTGATGCCTAGTCCAGGGATCTTGCACAAGTGCCCTTTTATTCGACTGTATGAGCTCAAATATCTAACTTTGCAATGACTATAAATCCAAATATAACCTCCACCACCTGGAAGTTGTTGAACCATTTCAACATATTTCCAAAGGGGAGAGTTTGAGTTTGTTTTGAAATGACATTGGTTGGTGGAGCTAGAACCGGTTGCCGTTGTAATACCTAAGGCACAACACATTCCATTTATTCAAAATTTCAAAGTATTGAAACTAAATAACTTAATTCATTTCAAAAAATTAAACATGTGTTATAGATACCTAGAAGAATGAAAACAAAACAAGAGTTCATTTGTAAAAAAAAAATGTAGAAAAAAAATCAGAAAACTTCAAAAAACCTACCTCTTTTGAAGAAATTTTCCTCTATGATCTTCTTGGCAACAAACAAACACTTGCAAGTGCTTAGGAATAGCACAACAACCAAATTTGAACGTTCAATGATCAATCTTCAACTCTATTCGTGCTTATGCAAGCAAGAAAAAAAGTTCAGAAACATAGGTAAAAAGTTTTGTTTTTCATTTGCAATTTGATAACTAAGTATGTTTTTGCCTCTTAGATGTTTTAGGAGGCATGAATTAGGGTTGGATGCATTTTTTAATGTCTAAAAGTAAAAAAAAGTCAAACAAATAATAAAAAATGCAAATTTGCTTTAAATTTTGTGGCTGGGTGTCTTTTGATGTTGGGTTTGACCCGAGTTGTCCTCGGGTGCAATAGGGCTAGACCCACAGGGTGTGGGTCAGACCTTGTTTGGATCCATAGGGAGCTAGACACAGACCTCGTGTTAGCCCATGTTTGCTGTTGCGTCAAAAGATTGGTCTATCAACGGCTAATACAAACAGTAGAGATATGGATCGCATGGGAGGTGGTTAGTCCCTTGTCACGAATCTTGAGGGGAGCACTGACCATCTGCCAACAATCTTCCTCTCAATGTTACACGAGGGGATTCAAATTTGTGACCCAACGCTCTGATACCAATTGTTAGCCCACATTTGTTGTTGCGTCAAAAGATCAATCTATCAACGCTCGATACAAACTGTAAAATGCTTACTCAGAAATGATAGACAAAACACCTCACAAACAGGTATCAATCAATCAAGCATCTGAAATACATTTGCCATAACCGATCATAGGTAAATAAATCACAAATATAATAGTCATGCAATAAATATGGCACTTATTATTTATTGAACCGAAAGCCAAATAACCATAGACTCTAAAACAATTTTGGGCTAAGAAATTGCTTGTATTAACAAAGGAGATGATTACATTTTATAGAGAAGGTAGAAATATTGTAGACATTAGAAAATGTCTATCTACCTCACCCACTAGCACCCATTAGTAACCCACTAACTATCCACTAGCAACCCACAAGCTACCCACTAGCAAAGTATGGACCATTAAACAAGTAGAATATAATATTCTAACAGACTCTAGAAATTGATGCAATTAAAATGCAATTGGAAACTATTTATTGTAGCGCACAATTACAACACCAACTGTATTAGAACTTCCAGAACAATCAAATACTAACTTGGTCGCATAGCCTGAGCTTAGTAGTTTAGCATTCATATCGATGGAGATTCCATAATACAATGAGTTTTACTCTAATGAATATTGTGGAAGTAATCTCGATCCGATTAATGTCTTGACCAAAGGCCAACAGTGAATTGTCAATAGCAGATACCCAGGTCTCAGGAAATCACTCAGAGCAATAGATGGATCTTCAAGAAGCTTACACAGTGATACTATTGTGGACACTGTTATGATGGACTTTCAGGCCCGCCAAACACCACCGCTTCCCTTATAGTCTGCTCGGTGCTCAGTTGGGATTCTTAGCCTCGTGTAGGATGAAGATACATGCCGACAGGTTGTTGAGTCTTCATTGGATCTACAACGGCGTGGTGTTGTCGTTGCTCTGATAGGAATGACGACTAATGGAGGCTTGGCCACAATGGTGAGTGATTGCCCTCCTCATAGCTGTCTTGCAATGTGGAAGAAAGGCAAAAATCTTAGTTTAGTATGGTCGAACTCAAGGAGATGTGGGAAAATAGAGCAATGCATGAATTCACAGGCCGGGTTTGTGTCCAGATCTGAGTGCAAAATGCAAGGGGCTACATCCTCACAAATTGCATGGATGATTGACACTCCAAATTCGTGATGATAAGAAGTAGTAGGGAACTTAGCATAAATACCAAATCAAATTAGCCTTCCAACAAGTTGACCACCAAAAAATATCAAATTCAAATATTAATTTAGGGCGCCAAACTCAAAGGAGTCTGCCATAGAACAAATTAAATATTATTTATTAATAATTTAAATTATTATTATTATTATTTATTAGTATATTAGTGTTTAAAAACACTCTTAATTTTCCCTCTGAATTAGCTTAATGATTCAGGACATGACAGTCCCCCCCTCCAAATTGTTGCTTGTCCTCAAGCAACCTCAGGTTAGGACGCTTAAAGATCTCCACACCCTCCCAAGCTGCCTCCTCAATTGGAAGATTTTTCCATTTCACCAAATATTCCGGGATGACCTTGTTTCGCAGCCTTTTCTCCCTTACGTCCATCATGGTTTCGGGCTCTAATATTAATTTGCCTTCGTTATCAAGAGGGGGCAGCTCCGCTAAGGGTGCAACTTGTTGTCCAAGTGCCCTTTTTAGGCATGACACATGAATATCCTTGGGAAGCTCCAGCTCATAAGCAACTTCACCTAGCCTTCTTAAGATCTTGTAGGGGCTAGGAAATTGAGGTTTCAACTTCTCTGCTCCATTCCTTTAAGGGTAGATTGTCGATAGGGCTGCAACCTGAGATAAACCATATCTCCCACCTTGAAAACCTTCTTAGTCCTATGTCGATCTGCATACATTTCTTGTTGATTTTGAGCGCGTTGTAAGTTTTCCTTGAGGGCATTCATGATATCCACATTTTGCTGCACCATATCTTTAGCACCCAATACTCTACTATCCGTAAGGATCAAATTCATGAAAGAAGTGGCATCATAACCATAAAGTGCTTTGAAAAGAGACATACCAATGGACATATGATGTGTGGTGTTGTAGCAAAACTCACCAAGATGTAATCATTTTACCCAAGCTGATTGCTATCTTGTCACATAGTTCCTTAAGTACCCCTCAATCTACTTGTTCACTATCTCAGTTTGTCCATGCATTTGAGGGTGGTAGCTAGTGCTTTCTGTGTGAGCCAAACAAAAGAGTTCTTGCCAAAACAAACTGATAAACCTGCCGTCCCTGTCACTCACAATATTCTTTGGCAACCCGTGGAGCTTAAATATTTCTCTAAAAAATAGATCAGCAACTTGAGGGGCTTTAAAATCTAAAGTGATGGCATGAAAATGATTGTACTTTGTGAGTCTATCCACCACCACATAAATACAATCCTTACCTTGAACCTTAGGAAGTCCGGTGATGGAATCCATGGAAATGCTTTCTCATTTTTGATTTGGAATGGGAAGGGGCTGCAACAAACCAACGGGCAAAACATGCTCAGTCTTATTTTGTTGGCACACCACACACTCTCTAACATGCTGCAATATATCATTCTTTAGTCCCTTCCATGAAAAGCGTTCTCGTACTTGTTTGTATGTCTTGTAGAAACTTGGATGGCCAGCAAGAGGTGTGTCATGACAAGCTCTTATGATCTCCTTGACTTTGGAGTAGGGTACAAGATACACCCGTTCCTTGTAGAGGATGAGGTCTTCAATTGCTTTGTACCTATCATCAAGTAATTTCCCTCCAAAATATCAGTAGCAAAGGAATCTTTGGCATACTCAGCTATTATGGCAACTCTCCAATCAACAAATATATTAGACATAGAGCAAAAATAAGGCTTCCTAGAGAGTGCATCAGCCACCACATTGTCTTTTCCTTTCACATATTCAATATCAAAATCATAGGCTTGGAGCTTGCTTGCCCATTTTTGTTGTCTATCATTCAAATCACACTGATTGAGGAAGAACTCGAGGCTGTTATTATTTGTCTTCACCACAAATTTCCACAAACCAAGAACTATGTGAATTTGGCAAGGGCATGCATAGCCAACATCTCCTTGTCATAAATGGAGAAGATTGTTTTTGAATTCGTGAGCTTCTGACTCTCATATGCTATGGGATGCTTATTCTATATCAAAATTGCCCCAATGCCCTCTCCTGAAGCATCGCACTCAAGTACAAAGGGGGGTGAGAAATCTGGGATAGCCAAAACAGGGCATGATGTAATGTCCCCTTGTTTGACTTATCCTCTAAATATAAAAGCACAAGTTAGGACATATAATTTATTTTACCAACACACCATTTTATTAATGTAAATTACCTTGAAGACCTACTTACAACATGTATTATCAATTAAGCACATAATTCCTTGTTCATCATTCTAGATTGCACACCTTAAAAATAAGACAATTAAATGCATTATCATCTAAAACCATAAACTAGCCTAATCAAATGTGACTTCTTACTCTTGATTGGAATAGATCTTTGCCTTGGATCCTCCTAACCTCATTGGAGGAGGGATGCCTTACAGTGCAAAGGGCGTGTGACCAATCTCCAAGTGGATTCCCTCAAGGCTTATTAACATCTTGGGACATCCACCATGGGATCAAATTACCAGCCTTTCCCTCCACAACCATCCTCTCCCTATTGAGTGTTAGCGAAAGGGAGTTTGAGCCCAAAGTCTATTTTTCAAGGTAATGTCAAGATAGCTCATTAAGACACAATAATTGCTGCAAGCATCATTATCACATAATCGTATATAATATATATATCCTATATAAAGATCTAATATATAATTATCCCTAATTGATTGGCAATACTCACCTTTGCATGAACATGCATATCATCTATATTTATATGTATACATATATATAATAGCAAAATACACAATTGTATTAAATAATCATGATGAAGCTTATTAAGGGAGTAACAAATATAAATAACAAAATATGTGTATATTTATATTCGCAGCTAATAACCCTAATAAACATACTACAAAAATAATTAATTTTGATCATAATATATATATATATATATAAAATTAATTTCAGACCTTAATTATGTTAGAGTCTACCACAAAAATAACAAATATAAATATCAAACATATACCAGCATAAAAAGATTATAATGAACTTACTCTATTGCTGCTTATTCCTTGTCATCAGATTTTCACATAATCTTTTATTAGGCTGAATATATTCTTAGGTTCCTTAATATTCTTCCCTCCTTTCATTCGATGCCCCTTACCTTCTTTCCTCAATCATACTTTATACCCTCTCACGTTGAGAAGAGATGCACTTTTTAGGAAAGACGTGTTCTTTCTATTTGGAGGGACATGACTTTAGTGGTTGCCTTGTTTGATATATATTTTAATGATTATTATTTATATTGTTTTTACATGTTTATTTTAATATGTTTATAGTTATGTGTTTTTCAATATTTATATGGTTAATATGTTATTCAATATTAAATATTTATACTTATATTTATTTTAATATATTTATCCTTATTTAATGTCCATAATCAGATATATTAATATCTGTTTTGGTAATGATATTTAACAATTATATTTTAGATTGTCTTTAATTATATTTATTTTATTTATTATTATTATTTTTCATATTAAGTTATTTAATATTAGAATACTAATATGTCTGTATGTTATTATTATAATTGCTTTTTCATATTCATATGTTTTTATATTACATATTTATTTTAAATTTAATATTAACATTGCTATTTATTTATTTATTAATTTATTTATATTTTAGCACTTGGTTTTTATGGCATTGCTATTTCGGGGATATGACACATGAACTCATTGCCTCCTTAAGCTTATCAAAAGCTTGCTGCATTGTAGGACTCCAAGAGAATGCTCTCTTTTTGGTCAAGTTGGTTAATGGAGCTGCAAGTTGTGAGAAGCCCTTCACAAACTTGTTGTAATAGCTGCATAGGCCCACAAATCCTCTCAACTGTGACAAGTTCTTGGGCTTGGGCCAATCTTGAATTGCCTTGATCTTCTCCTCATCAACACTAATCCCTTGAGCACTAATCTTATGCCCCAAGTACAAAATTTCGATCATCCCAAACTCACATTTTGACATCTTGGCATAAAATGATCGACGCTCAAGTATATCAAGTACCTCCTTTATATGCTTCAAGTGCTCCTCCCATATCCTACTATAGATCAAGATGTCATCAAAGAAGACCAAAACAAATTTCCTGAACTGAAGAATGAATACCTGATTCATACATGATTGGAAGGTAGCAGGGGCATTGGTCAACCCAAATGGCATAACTAAGAACTCATAATGCTCATAGTGACACCTAAAAGCTGTCTTATGCACATCCTCCTCCCTCACTCTAATTTGGCGATATCCCGAGTGCAAATCGATCTTGGAGAAGTAGACTGCACCATAGATCTCATCTATCAACTCATTGATCCTAGTGTCGATGTAAGTAGCGGTAGGAGATTTCTTTCACCTATAAATTTGCAATATATGATAAATAAATAATTCCAAGGCAAGTCGGACTTGCTATATATAAATATTATTTTAAATTTATAAGGCCGACACAAGATGAAAAGTCGCCTTGGTTCTTGAATGAGGCCAACCCTTGTGAAGAGTCGCCTTGCTTGTGAAGAGGCACCTTCACATTATATATATAGAAGGTGATGATCATTTCATTTTATCATCAATCAATTCATTCTAAAGACAATTCGCACCTATCAGGAGTTCGCATATCTACAACAGATTATCATTTTGCTTAGAACAGATCGACATCAAGGAGAATTCATTGTAATTGTGCATTCACATCTAGGAGAGGTGCTGCGCTTCATTATTTGAGATTGGCCTAGAGTTTGGCCCAGATTGTAAGCAGATTTCTGCTCTTTCATTCAATATATAAGAGATATGTTCTTGGTTGGGTTTTTCTCCCTCGAGAAGGAGGGTTTTCCTAGAGTATATGCTGTGTTCTATTGTTCATGTGTTGTTGTATTTCTGCTTTCTGTTAAATCTGATCCTAAAACTAACACCTAGGAATGGGATAGCGGTTTTTGATTGTCTTTTTGTTGAGTGCTCTATAATGAATGCACATCCTTAGTGTCCCATCCTTCTTCTTAACCAATATTACGGATGAAGCAAAGGGGCTAGAGCTTGGGCGGATGTGCCCCATATCCAACAATTCCTTGATTGCCTTCTCAATTTCTTCTTTGGACATTCTAGGATGGTGGTAAGGAGTGGTGATGACGGGTTTGGCTCCCTCTTTGAGCTCAATCACATGCTGAAATGCTCTATCAGGTGGCAAACTGGAAGTAATCTCTTGGAATACCTTGCACTTCTTATCTAAGATGGATTGGATGTCGGTGGGGAAGGTTCTTCCTTCCTTTGGAGGACACTTTGCTGCCCAAGCCACCTCACCTCTCCAAAAAGAATGCTCCATTCTTTTAGTTGAAACCACCATTGGACCATTCCTGGAAAGGCCTCGAAGGACAATCTCTTTCCCATCATGTTTGAACTTTAACTCAATGGTTTGGTAGTTGGTGGTGTATTCTCCAAGTGAATGTAGCCATTGTACCCCCAACACTACATCAGTATCACCGATGTCAACAACATAGAAATCATCTCTCACCCTGTGTCCCTCTAGGGTTAGCTCCATCTGTTGAATCCGTCTAGTGCAAGAGAGGATGTTATTGCCTGTGGCTGAAACATCAAATCCCTCAAAGTTTTCTGCCTTCAAACTCATCTTGGCCACAGTCCTCTTGTCAATGAAATTATGAGTAGCTCCACTATCTATCAACACTGTTACCCTTTGCCCTTGGAGAACCCCTCTAACATGGAGAGAATTGTATTGTGGTGCTCCTGAAAGTGCTGCAAGGGTGCCTCCCATAAGTTCTCCTTCCATGGTTATCTCCTGCTTAGCTCCCTTAGTAGCCTCCTCGAATTCCTCCTCTTCAATTTCCCCTTCATCATCAGAGACTACCTCGATGTAGTGGTTTTGGCCTCTTCCCAAGCATTTGTGGCCTTTTGTCCAAGACTCCTTGCAATGAAAACATAAGCCTCCCCGACAAAGCTCATTCTTAGACATATCTGTTCCGTTAGGCCTCAAAGGAAAGATCTTAGGTGGATGAGTGGCCTTAGGGAAAGGTTTCCTTTGCTGCCTTGTTGATGTGCCTTTGTTCATGGGTTTATCCTTCTTGGTGGAGTCTACAAGGCTTAAAGCTCTTCGAATGGCTTCTTCCAATGAAGCTGGCTCTAAAGCCCTTACCATACCCTAGAAAGGATTTGATAGCCCTTCGATGAAAAGGAACATGAGCTTCTTATTTGAAACATCTGGAACCATAACGGCTAACCTTTGAAATTTTGAAACATAATCATCCATGGTTCCAAGCTGTTGTACTCTTGTTAGCTCTTGGAAGTACACTTCAGGATCCCTTCTATCGAACCTCTCCATAAGCTTTCGTGTGAAATCTGCATATGTAGTAACAAGATCAAACCCTTGAGTCACAATACTATGGTGCCACGATTTGTGAGCTACACCTTCCAAGTGCAAAATGGAAAATTTAACAGCTTCATCTTCAGTCATATGACTGAGAGAGAACTATGTATCCAACTTTTGTACCCATGCATGTGCAGTAACTTTCCCTAAGCCATTAAAAGTAGGGAGTGAAAGCTTTCCAACTTTGTATTGCAGATCTTTATTAGTTTGTTGTGAATATTTCCTTACATCACTTCTAAAGCCCTTCCTAGCATTGTTGAACTGATCAAAAGGGATCTCTGCTCATGTGAGGGTGTCAAGTTTCAGATACTCAACCATAATGCTATTAAAATTAGGTTGATTTTGTCCTCCCTCCCAGGGTACCTTTGTCCTAGGTAGAAAAACAGGCTGGGAAGGTCTGAGAGTCGATCCATTGGTTGCTCTACTGTGATTCCCTCCTCTAGATTGCTCTAAATTGCCTTCATCAACATTGTTGGGTCCTGATTTGTTGTTGGTGATTGTGTTAGTGAGGGTCTGCATCATCTATACCAACATCTGATTCACTTGTTTTTGTTTTTGTAGGAATGATTTGAACTCATCATTTTGATCTGCCATCTTCTTCTTCTTACCTCAGCCTCCTATTCCACTGTCGTTGCTCTGAGAGGACGCTTCAGTCATCTCTCTTTCTATTGCCCTCAAGTCTCTTTGACTCGGTTGCATATATATCAGATCATCCACAGGTTGGCCAGGATTGTGGCTCTGATACCACTGTAAAATGCTTGCTTAGAAATGACAGACAAAACGCCTCAAACATATATCAATCAATCAAGCATCTGAAATACATTTGCTAGAATTGATCACAGGTAAATAAATCACTGATATAACAGTCATGTAATATATATGGCACTTATATTCATGAAAAAATGAAGCTCTGCAACGGTCATGGTGGTATGCAACGGTCGGGAAGGTTTCGGCATGGGGGTAGAGATGGTGAGGGACCCAATGTGAACAGACCAGGGAATCTTGAGCACGTTTGGAGGAAAGAGCGATGGGCCCGACCATTATCTATGGCATCGAATGGTCGCTTTCAGGAGGGTTCAAGTCACGGGCAATTCTCACAAAAAGCCGCAGGCCATACAAGGGGAAGGCACAAGTATGGTCAGTACTGCAATGAAGAATTTCGCAAACCTAGGCAACAACAGGAAGCAAAAATGGGTCAAAATGCTCCTTCGCGCACGGATAGAAATGTTTCACGAAAGTTCTCCAATACCAGGTATGGAAGGGGGGAAATGGAATGGAAAAAAAAGTTGCCCCTGGCAAAGGAATGGGAGGAAGTACGGGAAGATAAGTCGAAGGGTGGAAAAGGGACTCTTGGCTCTTCCTGGTCTAAAGAAACAAAAAGCGGCAGAACTAGAGTGGTACTCAGTTCCTCGAAAATGCAAGTGGAAGTTTTGCGGTTAGAACAGTTAGGTCTGTTTGGTAAATGGTTCGGAAAGACTCTTAACTGGGAATATTTAGAGAAGTGGTGGAAAGAACGATGGGGTTCGGATCTGCAGTTCAAAATGCTTCAAAACGATTTCTTTATGGTAATATGCCCAACCAGAAATATCAGAGACCAGATTGTTCGTAGGGTCTGGGTTTTAGATGGCTGCGGATTCTACTTAAGGAAATGGTCAGTGGGTTTTGATCCATTGACACATGTGTTGGAATTCCACCAAGATTGGTACAGTTTACCAAATCTTCCTCTGGAATATTGGGCTCCATCCATTCTCGAGGAAATAGGGAATCAGTTGGGAACCTTTGTCTGTGCTGAAGAAAGGAAAATAGCCAGAAAAAATCAAACATATGTGCGCATTTGTGTGGAAAACAATGTAGAAAGAACGATCTGGAGTGAGATTGAACTGATAACGGATAATGGGACTAGGATTCAAAAGTTAGAACGGGATTCTTTAATGCATAACAACTTGGTTCGCACACTGGCATGCAGGGTAAGCAACAAAGAGGCAGGAAAATCGGTTTCGATGGAAACCCACACTCCTCTAGTTAATCTTTGAACATCTGCCCGAATCTATGATGAAACCCTAATATCGCAAAAGGGTGCTTTCGAAAAACCGAAGTCTTTAAACACTCAGACTTCACCTGAAGCAAATGAGGAATCAATGCATCCGGTTACTTTGGATGGAGCTTCTCCTAAGGGGCTTTCGATTCCTGCTTTGGAGGAATGTGATGCCAACCTGGTTTTCCATGAAGCTCCGAAGGGGAGGGAGCTGCAGTTTGTGGAACTTGAAGACAAAATCTCTGAGACCCTAGAAATCATGGGGGATAGCTGTCTGAATGTTGAGCTAGATTCATTGATAGAAGTTGGGAAAGAATTAGTGGAATTGGTGGAGGCGGCTAAAATGCAGTCTGGGTCATTGGAGGACGGTTTCTGCCTAGATGGGATAGAGGAAAACTGGGAGCCAGATGATCGAGTAATGTCAGAATTGCTAAGTCCCCAATCCGGGAAAAAACGGAAGTTGACAGAGGATCTTCAGGAGGCGAAATCGCGTCTAGGCATCCATAGACAGGATATTCTCAAATTAACTCCAGATTGTGGAGAACAAAAAGCGCGGGGCAGGATTCCTAACCAGGAGAAGAGAAAACAGGATGGAGAAGCAAATGGTCAACAAAAACCCGATACTATGATTAAAGTAGGGAAGGGTGGTGCCCTTCCTGAACAACAATGAAAATCCTAACTTGGAATGTTAGGGGCTTACACGCCCCTAACAAGTGGAGCCTCATTAGGCGCCACATTGAAGTGTGTCAAGCAGAAATTTGTCTGCTCCAAGAAACTAAATTAGGTGGAGCAGCATTGGAGATCTTTGGCAGGAAGCTGAAGGTTTGGAAATGGGCTGGTTCAGAGGCGGAAGGGGCTTCCGGAGGTTTGCTAATCATTTGGAAACCGCAGTCAGTCTCTTTAGAAGTGTGGAATTCGGGTCGTCATTGGATGGTTTGTAAGGTACGAAGCTTAATCTCGAATCTGCATTTCAATTTAATAAATGTATATGGCCCCATGTTGTGTGTTCAGAAAAGAGTAGTCTGGCAAGAACTGGATGGTATTTTGCAAAACCTGCAACAGGAACCTATCATTCTAGAGGGTGATTTTAATGCCATTCTTAGAATGGAGGATAAGAAAGGGGGTTTTGGTAAAGTCCTGCAGTCTCAAAAGGATTTTTGTAGTTTTGTGGAGAGAAATTCTTTATTTGAAATCCCGATAAGCAATGGCAACTTCACATGGACAAATCGTAGAAAAGGGTTTGGGAGTATTGCGGAAAAATTAGATCGCTTCTTTTTCAAAGGAAATCTGAGCCTCTTTCCTTTTTCTTTAGAGAGCAAAATAAATTCTGGTATGGGCTCTAATCATCTCCCTGTTCAATTGACCTTTAACGGGGAAAAGGGTCCAGTCAGATGTCCATTTAAATTTGAAATGATGTGGTTTAAGGACACCCAAGTGCTTGTGTTACTTGAACAATGGTGGAATGAATGCCCAAGAGTGGGATCAAGCCTTTTCAATGTGGTCACAAAGTTAAAATACCTCAAGCAACGTTTAAAGCAATGGAATAAAGCTTGTTTCAAAAATATCTTCAAAGAGAAAGTGCAAACCGAGGCAGAATTAGCCTCTTTAGCAGAAGAAATTATGAAGTGTGGAATGAATGAATCTTGTTACATGAAAGAAAAGGCTCTGAATAGTAAGCTTATTGACTTACTTGCCAAAGAATAAATCTTTTGGAGACAAAAATCCAGAGAAGTTTGGCTAAAATCAGGTGATAGGAACTCGAAATTTAATCACAATTCCACAAAAACAAGAAGGGAATTCAACAGAATTTCCTGCATAAGAGGGGGAGATGGCAGGTTGATAGAAGATTTGGATGACATTAAGGTCTCGGCAGTAAAATACTTTCAGAATTTGCTTAATGACTGGGAAGGTTCAAACTGGAAAGCTCAAAATACTTTTATGCAATTCATACCAAAATTGGTCTCTCAAGCCCAAATAAATTCATTGAATGCAAAATTTTCTGAAGAGGAAGTGAAAGAGGCAATTTTTGGGATGCAGCCAGAAAAAGCTCCTGGTTCGGATGGTTTTCCGGCTGGTTTCTTTCAGAAATGTTGGCACTTTATGGGAAAGGAGATCTGGGAAGCCATTGAAGATTCTAGACTAAACAGAAGGGTCTTAAAGGAAGCAAATAACACTCTCTTAACTCTGATTCCTAAAAAAGAGAAACCCGAACTCTGGGAAGACTTTCGCCCAATATCATTATGCAACACAATTTATAAAATTTTAGCCAAAGTTGTTGCTAACAGATTGAAGAAAATTCTCCCCTCTATTATCTCTGAGGAACAAACAGGCTTTGTCCCAGATCGTTCAATTCTTGATGGAATCATCATTGCCCAAGAAGTTATTCACTCAATTCAAAAAATGAACAAATCGGCTATGTTATTGAAGTTAGACATCAGAAAAGCCTACGATAGAGTGAACTGGAGATTTCTCTTTAAAGTTATGGAAGCCTTTGGCTTTCAAAAGGATTGGTTAGACTGGATCTTCGGTTGGGTTGCTTGTCCGAGATATTCAGTATTGGTAAATGGTTCCTCGGAGGGATACTTCACAGCCTCAAGAGGTCTAAGACAGGGGGATCCGTTATCCCCTTTCCTCTTCATAATCATGGCTGAAGCTTTAGGGAGATCGATTGAAAAAGCAAAGTTGTTTGGCTGGGTTCACGGTCTGCAAGTAACTAGTAGTCTTCCCAACATCACTCATCAACAATTTGCAGACGACACAATGCTTTTTTGGTGAAGCATCAGCAAAAGAGGCGAAAAGCTTTAAAAAATTGCTTGAAAACTATTCTAAGGCTTCTGGGCAAGAAGTAAGCAAGGTCAAATCTGAAGTTTTTTTCTTCAACACAAATTGTCCCAGTGAGGTTCAAATTATACGAATCCTTGGTTTCAAAATGGGAAAACTACCGTGCAAATTTTTAGGTCTACCTCTTGATAAAGGTATCAAAAGCAATAGTGCTTGGAGTTCAATGGTTAACAGATGCAAAGATAGAATTTCTTCATGGAAGAACAGATGGCTCTCTTGGGTTGGCAGACTTACTTTGCTGAAATCTGTAATCTCTGCCCTCCCTATACACATGTTGTCTTGCCTTCAGTAATCCAGTGGCGCGAACAAAGATTTAAACAAGGTAATGAAAGATTTCTTTTGGAAAGGCAACTCAGATAAAAAAAAAATTCCTCTCATAAATTGGCAGAAGGTGTGTGAGAAACGTGAAAATGATGGGACAGGCTTGCGAGATGTTTCAAGACAAAATAAGGCTTTGGGGGCCAAACTTGCTTGGATTATCTATTCCAGACCTAATCTAAAGTGGGTTAAGATTGTTAGAGCAAAATACTTAGTTCAGGATCCAAATTACTTCCTAGCTGCAAAAACTCTTCCTACTGGTTCCCGGATCTGGAATTTTATCAATCACTGCAGAGAACTGATTTCGGACTTCCTCACTTGGGAGGTGAAGGATGGGAAGGAGGCGTTATTCTGGGAGGACTCGTGGGAAGGCCACTCTGTATTAGCAAATATCCCTGAACTGTCTAAAATAATGGAGAAGACCAAGCAACTGTGGGGTTTGAAAGTTAGGGATTATATAGATTTCGCGGAGGACGCGAAGGATGGTATCTTGAAATGGAAATCGGTGAGAAGCTTGAATTTGGGTGATCAAGAGACTAATTTTCTTGAGAGGGAGATGGCAAAGCGAAGGATTTGGGTCAGAATGGGAGAAAGACAGATTGAGGTGGGATGCTGCTCCAAATGGGGTGTACACGGCCAAGATTGGATACAATGCGTTATTAGTTTCAAATGAGTCAAAATCAGAATTACCTCACAAGCTTTGTTGGAACAAGGCATGTTTACTGAAAGCAGGGATTTTCACTTGGGCGGCCGCACAGGGTAGAATTCTTACAGGTGACAGGTTTATAAAACTGGGTTATCATGGTCCAACCAGATGCCCTTTGTGCCAGGAGGCAGAGGAAACTGTGAACCATTTACTTTTGAATTGCTCATATACTCAACAGCTGTGGTGCTGGCTACGGTCTAAATTAAGATGGTCTTCTGCTCTTCTAGGTACCCTCTTGGGTTGTCTAAATTCTTGGCCAAGTTATGATCACTCTTTCATCTTTGGAGACCTCTGGAAAATGAGCCCTCCAATTCTTTTATGGGAAGTTTGGAAGGAAAGAAATAGACGACTTTTTCAGGATAAAGAGTTATCCATTCCAAGGCTACAGTGCAAGATTGAGGCTTGCATTGTAGAACTATTCAATTCTCAACTGCAGGAGAAAAACAAGAAGCTTAATTTCACTAAATGGGACGCATGGATTATGAAACAATGGTTTGGAATCAAATCTCCTCCATTGGAATGTTCAGGCAAAGCTGCTTCTGCTGAACAACGTAATAAGACAAAATGGATCCCTCCAGAATCGGGGTGGGCCAAATTAAATTTTGACGGTGCTTCTAAAGGGAATCCGGGTCCGTCCGGAGCTGGCTGCATAATAAGGTCGTGTAATGGCACAGTCTTGGGGAAATTAGCTCAGCCTCTTGCAGATGGAACGAATAATGCTGCAGAATTCCAAGCCCTGCTTCTTGGTCTCAATTTAAGCAAAGAATTAGGCATTCAAAACCTGGTCATTGAAGGGGATTCAACAGTAGTCATAAATGCTCTAAGGACAAGGCAGATTTACAATTGGAAATTGGGGGTTTTTCTGGATGCGGCTTTGGAACAGTTAAACAACTTTGAGCAAGTTATGTTAAATCACACTCTCAGGGAAGGTAATTCTGAAGCAGATCAACTTTCTAATTTGGGAGTAACTGGCCTGGCTTCAAAGAGTGTCCTAAAATGTAATACATTGTGGGTGGATGGGCGGGCTCCCCCTCGCCCCTCACATAGGCGTTGGATGTCCAGGGTGGACGTGAGGTGGCGGATGGGACGGACAGGTAGAAGTGGGTTTTGACTTGTTTCAGTCACATCAACCCATCTAATTCTGGCCGAATTCGGAAACTCTTTGTTTGGTTTATCGGCAACACATTAGTTCGTAAATCTCTAGAGCTGGCGCAGTGGCATGTTGGGCTCCGTTCCCACGGTGTCGTTTGGGTGACACGTTGGGCACGACTATCTTTGTTCTACCTTCGGACGTGCCGAGTGGAAGTGGCCATTAATTGCATTGATCATGATTCATAGTTGGATGGACGGGGGCGGCTTTCTTCTCATGCCAAGGACAGTTTGGCTGCGCCATAATCCTCTTCCGTATACGAGATCTGCTGGATCATTATTCGGGGCCTTTATTATGTTTATGATGTCCGTTACTAAGCATGAGCAAGGCATTTGGGTTTCTGTCTTTGTTTTTTTGTTGCAGGGTGCGTCTGGCAAATTCCTGTCAATGGAGAAGCAGTCGAGGTCGAAGTTCACCATTCTCATATCGGCGGAAGGGCTGGAATCCTTCGGTGTTGATACTCCCGTATCATTAACAGCTACGGAGAGGCAAATTGCCTTTCGTGAGATCACGGACCAGCGTCTAAAGCGCATCTTGCTCGTGGATGACCCGACGTCGGTTGCTGCAGTGAAGATGGTTTTGGGTAAAGGACACCTAGACAGGAAAGAATTCGCCTGCGACAATGCTCAAATTTCTTCTCATTTTCTCGCCGTGCTCCTGGATCTTGATACTCCGAAGTCAGTGGCAAAGGAATTGGTGGTTCGAATGTTTCGGGAGGACCTGCATGGAGGCCTCGAAATGACTTTGAAGGCGGCTGTTATTGGTAAGGGTATCCCGCGTCCTGCAGACCTAACCTCTCTATGGGATTCCGATGAAGCGGTCAAGATTTACCCTTTTCTTCTGGATCTCAAAGGACCCGCATTATCACGGCACAAAAAACTTGCAGATGTGGCTGTGGAGTTTCTGAAAAGGAAATTGAAAATTGTGCCGTTGGAAGGGACGGATTGGGTCGAAGGTTTCATTTGCTTTGCGGAGGTAAACGGATTCTGGTGATCATGGGGGGTTTAGTAGTAGCCCGTTCGGTTTTTGCTAGCTTGTCTTGGTATTCTGTTTTTTCGCTTTTAAGCTATGGCTTTTTGCCTGTAATGGAGATTAGGCTTATGGTTTTTCTCCTTCGTATCGCTACTCTTATGTTTTAAACTGCATGGAGATTATCCTGGTTGGCTTCTTTTTGGCTATCTGTTGGTTATCATTGAAATATTTCCTGCCTAGCAGACGTTTGTAATTGGCTTTTTTATCTATGAAATTATCACCTTACGGATCAAAAAAAATATATATGGCACTTATTATTTCCTGAACTGAAAGCCAAATAACCATTGACTTTGGAAATTGATGCAACTAAAATGCAACTGGAAATTGTTTATTGTAGCGCACAATTACAACACCAATTGTATTAGAATTTCTAGAACAATCAAATACTAACTTGGTCGCATAGCTCAAGCTCATTAATTTAGCATTCAAATCGATGGAGATTCCAAAATACAATGAGTTTCACTCTCCGATGAATATTGCAGAAGTAATCTCGATTTGATTAATGTCTTGACCAAATGCCAACAGTGATCTATCAATAGTAGGCATCTAGGTCTTAGGAAATCGCTCAGGGTGATAGACGGATCTTCAGGAAGCTTGCATAGGGATCCCGTTGCGGACACTGTTATGATGTACTTTCAGGCCCACCAAACACCACCGCTTCCCTTACAGTCCGCTCGGTGCTCAATTGGGATTCTTAGCCTCATGCAGGATGAAGATTTGTGCTGGCAGGTTGTTGAGTCTTCACCGGATCTACAACAGCGTGGTGTTGTCGTTGCTCTGATAGGAATGATCGCTCGAGGAGGCTTGACCACAATGGCGAGTGATCGACCTCCTCACAGTCGCCTTGCAATGTGGAAGAAAGGTGAAAATCTTAGCTTAGTATGGTCGAACTTAGGGAGATGCGGGAAAATAGAGCAATGCACGAATTCACAGGCCGGGTTTGTGTCCAGACCTGAGCGCAAAATGCAAGGGGCTACGTCCTCACAGATTTCATGGATGATTGACACTCCAAATTTGTGATGATCAAAATCAGCAAAGAACTTAGCTTAAATACCAAATCAAATTAGCCTTCCAACAGGTTGGCCACCAAAAAATATCAAATTCAAATATTAATTCAGGGTGCCAAACTCAGGAGTCTGCCATAGAACAAATTAAATATTATTTATTATTATATTAGTGTTTAAAAACACTCTTAATTTTCCCTCCGAATTAGCTTAAAGATCTGGGACATGACACAAACAGTAGAGACATGGATCACACGAGAGGTGGTTAGTCCCTTGTCACGAATCTTGAGTGGAGTGTTGACCATCTGCCAACACCCTGGACCTGGACCCTATGCCTGCTCCCTATGAATTGGGAACTTAGGGTTCATGGATACTTCTTATCCTCTTTTTTATCTAATCTATTTCAGATCATGTATTGGGTCATCGGTATTCCCTATCATTAGTTCTGAATCAACATGGGTTTTAACTTTTTTAGAAGATTCATATTAGTTTGTTTTAGAAGATTCCAGTTATGCAGTTATTCGAAGGTTCTAGAGAGTAAAGGAGTTTAGGAGATTCTAATTGAGATATTAATGAAAGCATTTAGCAGAAAATCTAGCCTTATTGCACTTGTAGTTGCATGCAAGAGAGTTGAATTTATTGTTGGTGTGACTATTTTCAAACATCCAAGTCTACTGTATTGTATCATAGAAGGAGTGAATCCTTTATTTTGTTTTTTGTGATAATAAGTTTTCTTGTACATATTATTCATTGTCGTATCATGTACATTTTTCTAAATAATTGCCTTTTTAGTTGCATGTCGAGATTGTTTGATTTAGAGAGATCATCACTGCACTTACTCTTAGTTGTTATGTATAGTTCTGACATGGTATCTACTATCAAGACACGAGTGTCTCAGAGAGCCTAGAGGATTTTTGACAGTCCAGACAGGTTGGTAGAGAGGGTTTGTAAGATTGAAGAATTCCTTACAACTTTCCCAACCTATTTGGAGATTTGTGGTATCACTTTATTCAATTTTAGTTTCCATTTGTGCAAAAGAATTTTTTGTTTTAAGAAAGGATCACAAAAGTCCTAGACTCCTGCAGATTCAAGAATTGTAGCAGCACTCTTTGAAATTGGTATTGGCATAAACCTAATTGTAGCAATGCCAATGTAAAAGTGGAATGCAACAAAAAGCAAGTTAATTAATTCATGTGCAAAGTTTGGAAGTAGTTAGGCAGTTCAATAGAACAGCAGGAAGGAGAATCCTCCAACAATAAAATCAACTTCAGATGCCGTAATAGCAATTGTTTGTATTGCTTAGAATAAGCTTGAAATTCCAAAATAGGATCAAATAATCGGTCCTTGAAAACCTGTGGTGCAGTACTAAGAGGCACCAACAAATTGGATGCGGCAAAATATGAGGTGTGGAAGTCAAAGATGGAGAATATCCTTATAGAGAGAGACCTATTGATTCTTGATAAGGAACGAGACAAGGTCAGACACTAAGGAGGGCAATGATTTTGGCAGTTAGGGACACCATAATTTCCCTTCTCAAAGATTACAACAGGGACTGAGTTTTTTCTACTCAGGAATTGGCTATACAATTTGAGATTTGGTGGATGAGAGACTATTATTTTAAAAGAAAAGCAACATATCTTGTTTATAAGATTTATATATTTTTAAAGCATGCTCACATTGCAGAAGAGTGGTCATTTTATCCATTACAAGGTAATCTGAATTTGAAGTTGTAAATCATGAAATGCCACTTTATTCAAAGTTCTCAAGAGATATTTTAGATTAAGTAGTTAAGCCAAAGAAATATGTTTCAGATGTATTATACTATCTTTTAATGAAGCTAAAGGATAACTATTAAGAAATTTTAGTCTTGAGCATCCTTGGATTTTTATAGCCACAAAAGTACAATAGCCAGTTTTGAAAGTTGCACCTGCATTCTTTGCCTTTGATCCCTCTGAAATAATTCTTCACTCCATAATTGTTGGACTTTGCCTCGGACTCATCATGTAATGTGCAGCATGTGACTATTACTGGTTGGAGTCTTGTGCTGTTGAATTTGGATTCAATTGTACATATTTTGAGGGTAATCTTTGTTTGGAATTAGACTGTATGTTCAATGTGCACACTCTTTCTTAAATTATTTTATTACATTTGTGGTGTCATATGTGATAATATTGCTGGTTTGTCGGGTCTCTATTTTGTCAAGAAGAGTGCAAAACATACCATATTGTCCTGTTTCTTTTTGTTTCTTAAGAAGTTGGATTTCTCAATCTTGTTTATTCAATTTTGTGAATGCTGGGCTGAATATCTATGGGTTTGTGCTAACATTTATACTGCTATATCCTGGTTCAGGCCCAAAAGCAGCAGACAGAGATAAAGCGGAATATTCTAGCAAATACTTATGGGTCTGCATTTCCCTTGAAGATGGACATTGAGCGACAAATACTTTCAAGGTAGTGATACTTGATACAATTTGGTTTTATTGTAGTTTTGAAGTAGCTGTAAATTGCAATATCAAGTGAGATTGTTTTAGAGCTTTATATTGATTTCCGAGGATTTTAGCTGTTCATTTTTAGCATGTCTCTGCAATTTAAGTATTGTGCCTGTGATGGCATATTTCTTTCTATTCAATGTTTTGGCAGCTCATTTAAGGTACTGGATATCATTCAGGAAGCATTGAAACCATATACATGAATAGATTTGAGATGTAATTTATTGTTGTTCTAGTCAAATAATGAAAAAGGTTTGATTTATGCAGTCCCCACCCAGAAAAAAAAACATAGTACATGTTTGTTGCATATACTAGTACATGTTTGTTGCATATGAAGCTCTTCTTGAGCCTAAGAATGACAGATTTTGCATTTAATGTGCACATTGGGATTAATATTATTGAAACATAGTGGAATATTTACACAATACAATGTTTGTTGATGATCCTATTCTTTCTCAACAAACCCTATTCTATTTTAAATTTTTATGCAAACAATCCTATCTATGTGGACTAAATAACAGATTACCCAACAACATACTAGTATAACAACCCAACAACCTAATACCAGTGTTTGTTGCAATGATATGACTAATGTAGGTTTAAATAAATATTTAGTTAAAAGTATGCTTTTTTTGGATTAAACTGCGTAAATTTTGTTTGCATCAATGTTTCGGATCACACTCTGTGATCCATCATTAGGATGAAATCCTTTCTATTGAAAACAACTTCTTCAAGAGGAAGCTCATAGAAGCCATTGAGACCTTTAACCACCCCACCAATCTTAATCAGGATGAAGGATGGACTTTAAGTTCCTCTTGGAGGTCTCTTTTATCTCACCTCAAAACCCCCATCCATCTCCCTCCTAGCTCCTCTCCCTTACCCCATTTTCACCCTTCCCTCTCTTTCCCCTCAATACTTTCATCCTTACCCCAATCCAGTTTCCTCCTTGTTCCCCACCTTCTCTCTCTCCCCTTGATCTTCCTCTGCGTGTCGCCTTCTTGCCTCTTGCCCCCTACCCCCTCTTTTTCTTCCTCTTTCTCTCACCCTTGCTATTTTCCTCCTGGTCTTTTCACCTTCCTTTTCCTTTGTCTTTGTTGTGCCCCCTTCCTTTGGTCTCTCTTTTCTCTATCTTTTCCCTCTCTCCATACCTTTGTCTCATCTCTCATTTCTTGTCCTCCCCCCTCTTTGTCCTTTAGCCCATTTTGCTTTAACCTTTTTTCAGTCTTTCAAACTTGTTTAGCCGCCTTATTGTTTCGTTGTTTATTTTTATTGCTTTCCTTTGTTTCCTCTTGATTTTTGTTTCTTTCTCTTAAGCTTAGCTCCTCTTTTTTTGGATGGTTTCAAGTTCCCCCTTTTTCCTTTTATTTTCCTTCTTTTTATTATTGTTCTTCTTTTTTGATGTTTTCACTGTCTTTCCCCCCTTTTTTCCTTGTAATTTCCTCCTTATTGTTCCTCTTTTTCACTTTGTATTAATCTTTATTTAAGCTTTGAGAATTATTGTTAATCTTATTGTATTTGATTTCAGTTTTTTAATATTTTTCTTCGTTTTTATCTTTTGTGCCTAGTTTTTTATCATTATATAGTTACCTTTTTCTTTTATTTTAAGGCCTTCTTTCTTCTTTTCTTTAATTATAATAGTTATTTGCTTTTATTATTTTCTTCTTAGGCATTTTTATTAGTATCTTGAAGATACCTTTCCTTCCTTTGTTTCCCTTCTTATAGTAAACTTATATGTAATTTTTTATCTAGCTCATTGCATTATTATTACTAAGTTATTTTTTTATTTATCTTAGAGCTTTTCTCTATAAGTTATATAGTCTCTTTTATTAATTTAAAGTTAATAATATTTTTCCAATAACATTTTTAACTTTCTAATTTTTAGTTCATAGTTATCATGCATTGTGATATTCTTCTTTCTATTCGGTTTAAGTTGGTATCCTTTTTTCTTATTAGTTCCTTGTCTTATTATTATTTTTTAGTTTTATTTCAACTTATTTAATTTTCCTTGCTTTCATTGTTGTGTTGCTTTATTTATCCTTATCCTCCAAGCTTCTTTTCTTTTTTTGTTGATATAAGTTTTCTCTTTCTCTTCTTTCATTTTTATCTTTTTATCTTTTTGTTATTTTATTTTCCTTAAGTTGTTATAAGTTTTCCGTGTGTTGATTTAAGTTTTCTCTGTCTCTTTTTATTTCTATCATTTTATCTTTTTGTTACTTTATTTTCCTTATTTGTTTTCTCCTTGTAGGTTTTCCCTCATCTTAAATCCTTTTTGATTCTCGTGGAACCTCTCTCCTTTTCATCCTGATGATGGATCATGGAGTGTGATCCGAAATGTTGATGCAAACACAATTTACACAGTTTAATCCAGAAAAAGCATACTATTATTGAGGAATTGTCTATGCAGGTGACATATTACACCTTTGACTGTATTTATTAATTAATTGAAAATAAAGAGTGCCTTCACTTTTTATTTTCAATTAATTAATAAATAGGGTCAAAGGTACCAATTGTCACCTGCATAGACATTGCCTATTATCGATATGGACTGTGGAAATCTAATGTCCTTTATTTGGTTAAACCTATTTACTATTACATTACTTAATAACCTTCAGATACCACACCACTAGTCTATAGTGTAATACATATTCCTCACTAGAATTACATAATTATTGAATCTCTCTTTTTTCTGTTATTGATAATACTGTTCTCTCATGCAGAATAAGGTGGGATGAGATGAATTGACAGATGTAACATACAAGATAGCCATTGTCAAGACATTGACTGTCAAAGCTTTTAATACCAATGTAAATTTTGAAGATTTGAAACTATGTTCTAAGACATTGTTATTGGGTGCAGAATCGAAGCCAATGAGAATGTTTAGAGCAACATCCTTTGCTTGCAATGTGGCTAGATCCAAGCCCACAAGAATATAGACTCTCAAGCGATATCCCTTGCTTGCAATATGGCTAGCTGTAAAAATTTCTGATGTCTGCCAGGTTGCAAGCAAAAGTTAAAAACTTGGGCATGGCAAAATCTTGCCAGGCCTAAAATTTCACTCGGACTTGGCAAGAACATTAAAAAAAACACATATAATTACAAAATATTAAATAATCTTAAAAAACATGCATAAAACTGAATTTAGAGAACTGATAAGTAGTTTTTTGCTTATTTATAGAACAGAAAAGAAATTCAATACCCATCATGGTATTATATGATCATAAATTCAAATTCATTTTAATATTTTATAAATTTCTTCTGAGTGAAACTTGTAAGTGGTTGTGTGGATAAATTGCCAATCTGCTTATAACATGGTAGTAAGGAAGCAATACTTTGCAAAGTGATGAATTGGTGGCAAACCATGTGAGATCCAACTGCACAAGTTCCTCACTGTTGCTGTGTTCTCTCATTAAATTAATCACCCAAGGGTGGTGGTAGATATATTTTGTTATGATTTTTAAATCTTCCGTTATAGTTTCAATCCACCCAATTTTGTTGAGGAGCAGATAAATGTAATGGGTGGCACAAAGGGCTTCAAAAAATAGTACGGTTTAAATATCCCGAAGGGAATATTTTGTAATATCCTACAAATTTAATTTGTTTCACAAAATTGAAATGCTAATGTCTGTTCACAAGCTCATGAATTGGCTGTTGTAGTAATTCCCAAATCTTCTATTTTTCAAGTATTAAACTACTACATTAAATATTAAATTTTAATTAGTAACTCTCCTTATGGAAAGGTATGATGCTTCACAAGGATTAACCAAATGCATGCAATCTAAATTAACCAGTCCTTAGAATGCCATGCTCATGCTCAGCATAAACTTTCTTCAAATATAGTGATCAGATTTGCTGATGAACAACAAATGTTATTAACTTGAAATCTTTATCAATATCTATTAGAAAATCAGTGAAATTAGCATCATGATGATTTTTGTATGAAATCACACCAAGGAATTGTGGGTTTTCATCCTCCAATTCCAGACCTAAAGAGTTTTCGTTCTTAGGTTAAATAAACTAAAATTCCATACTCCAAAAGGAATAGAAATCAAATAATATAATAGTTTCTCAATGATGCCTCCTCCTTGCTTGGTCTCTCTTGTTGATGTTACATGGCAGTGTCGGGCTTCTACTTCTAGCCCAGATCGTTCTATCAAGGACAAATTAAATGGTAGCCTATCAGCTATTTTATTTGTCAAGGGAACTTCTTGATGAAGAGGCACTTCATCATTTAATATTTAATTTGCTAGACTTCGATTGATGAAGAGGTGCTTCATCATCTCACATTTATTCATTGCTAACAACTTCATGAAGAGTTGCGACTTTCTTAAGGCGGACTTATTATCTTGGAGACATGTCTTTTATTAATAACATTTAATATTTGTTTATTATGCTTGAGGCCAACTTCCTTATCAATCAGCAACTTTGTGAAGGTTCATGTCTTCTCATTGGTGGCTGACCTTGTGCATTTGAAGAGATGCCACCCTTGAGATCTCATCATTGAATTGTATATATTGAAGGTGCCTTTCAATCATTCAGACACATTCAGATTCATTGTTCATATAGTTCGATTATCATTCTTGTGTGAATTCATTGCATTGGTTGTATGTTCCAAGTGCAATTTACTTCAAGGGCAGATCAATATATTGAAGAAGCCAGATTGTAGCATTGAAGGAGGCTGAGTTTGTTATCAGCAAGAAGCTTTATATTAGTTGTGTGTGTGCATCAGATTATGGTGCCATTTTTGGTCTATTTATAGGCATCATTGTAAAAGAGACTTTTGTTTATCATTCAATATATAAGTGATATATTGTTGCTGGGTTTTTCTCCCTCAAGAGGAGGGTTTTCCCAGGGTATATGCTGTCTTATTGTGTCTGATTTTGAATTAAATTACTGCTTTTACATCTGATCATAAAAACTAACACCTCTTAAATAGATTGTTTTCTCCAAGAGTCAAAACTCTTCAAATGCCTCTTGATTAAAATAAAAATTATACTTTGTAATATTATTTAATCCTTGCCAAAATTGCATTTTCTCCTTGTATTGAGGACCTGCTAGGTATATTGTCAAGCACTTAATGTAGTGAGTTACTTTAAATCATTTTCTCCAAAGTGTTGGGTGTACTCTCTTAAGGCCTTAAGATCAATGCTATTATCCTCAATTGCATATGCGATGCCTAGAACAGATCCATTGTTGTATAAATATGTATATCTGAACTTAATATTCACACTAAGCGCATTTCTAGACCATATCATGCTCATAGTTCATAGATGTTGCTGTTATAATTAGCGTGTTGGAAAAATGTGTCTCGACTTTGCAATTATATAAGGTTTATTGTTGATAGGATGTATTTAATATATTTATGCTAGTTACATCGATAGGTGTAATCTACAATAGGAGCACAGGGTGGAGCGGATGTATGTTAACAAAAACAATTTTAAATATATTAAATTGCCAACATACATTAGATTATTGTAAATCTGGACCGTTCATCATTAGGCCTCAGATCTAACAGTAGATATTTTGTTGGCTTGTTTTGCCCTAGAAGGTAATCCTATTTTATTAGGGCATTGCATTACGACAGTCAATTGTGATGTATTTTGAGAGTTTGATAGCGGTCGTGTTGCCTCTGGCACTATAGTTGGTAATACTCCTGTGAGAAGCTTGCTTTGCAAGTATATTGTAATCTTTGTGATTTTTGAATGATATGTTGGGTGGTTTTTGGAGTGTGGGGTTTTTCTTTTGAAAGGGTTTTCCCCTCATAAATCATTGTGATGTGGTATGCATGATATTTATTTTTATTTCTGTTTAAGTTCTTGTAACTGTTGAAAAGATTTGTAAGGTTTTGCATTATTCTCCTTAAGATGAGTGTAGGAAGTTGTTTTGCTACCTTAGTTTCCTTACAAGTGGTATAAGAGCTCGATCACCATTGATTTTAGTTGTGGGTTGTTGGGTTTTTTAACTAATCCAGATTTGAGTGGGAGTTTTTGTAGAAGATACATTGTGATCTTGTTGCAGGAATTTTTAGATGGCAAGTTCATCAGGGAGAATAAAGGTGGATAAAATTTTTAGAAATAATTTTGAGATGTGGAAGTTGAAAATGCAGGATCCATTGATAGATTGACATCTATGTGATGTTGTTGATGAGAATGTTTCAAGGCTTGTAGATCCTACTTTGGCTGCTCAATGTGATATTATGGACCATAAAGCCAAGGGTCTAATTAGATTGTGTTTGGCAGACTTTGTTTTAATCAATGTCCATGAAGAGACCTCTACACAAAAATTATGGAATAAACTTGGTGAGATTTATCAAGCCAAATCTTTAGTGAGCAAGATTTTTTTGAGGAAGAAATTGTATTCCTTGAAAATGGAAGAGGGTGGATGAATTACAGACTACCTGGAAGCATTCAATATGTTGGTGGCTCAATTGGCATTAGTTGGTGTCAAAATGGATGAGGAGGAGAAATTTTAGATCTTGCTTTGTTTTTTGCCTAATTTGTGGGATTATCTTGTTATGGCTGTTGGGAGTACTTCTGTTATTGTGAAGACTGAATATGTGGTGGGTTCTTTGCTTTCTGAAGAGATAAGGAGGAAGGTATCCATCAATGCTAGGGATGCCCTAAATGTTCGTGGAAGACCTAAGGAAAA
>VDFB02053384.1:0-23186 GCA_007258455.2 Sequoia sempervirens | reverse complement strand
ATTTTTTCCTTTATCAAAAATAGTTTACTGTATCTATTTTATTGCATGTTGAGATTTTGCACTATTTTGGGCATATCTTATTCCCCTGGGAGTAATCATGCACAATATTTTGGTGGATTTCCCCTTTTTCAAATTTTTGTATTCATTGTATTTTTTTCTCACCTTTTTCACTGCCACCTACTCCCCATGCTCCCCAAGCATTTTGGATAGCATTAAGATAGGGGAGTTTCGCTGACTCTGGAGATTTCTTGAGCTTCAAAGGACCTATGCCCAAGCTTTCCATCTATACCCTCTGGTTGTGGTTGTATCCAAGCCTTATGATCTTGGATATATCTAGGAAGGCCCAAGAAAGGAGTTGCATGCATATAAGTAGTTGATTGGATGTATGAGAAGTTTTGGAAGAATAACAATACATGACTTGTACATGTAACAATAAATAAAAATGCACTAGTTTCAAGTATGAGCTATGTTACATATACCCATCTATTTATCCATGTAACTAGCTTCTACATATTGAATTAGCATCACCTAATTCAAGTCATTGATTAAATGCATCAACAACTTGGGTTTTGTCTATTTTTTTTCTAGAATGTGCATATGTATAGGTGCAAGAAACATTGTTGTAAATGTATATGAATTTTAACAAACTCTATAACTTAAAAGATAGGGCACAAAATATAGAAATTGTGTGTCTAACTATAGGTCACTTTGTTTTAATGTTATTTATCATATATATGAAAATATTAAGAAATAAAAATGTTGTATGCAGGTTCTGAAGCATAGTTTGTTACTTGATAATAATTCATAGAAAAGGCCCTAACTTGGTGTTCTCCCTATTTTTTATTTTAACAAAGCAAATTCGTTCTACCTTTGTGCCTTTTACCCTTTCACGAACTCATTTGTAAAAAAATTAAACAATTTTCGATATGTATGGTTGAGCAGTGCTAGATTGAGTTGGTTTGTTTAAAACTATAATTTTTGTTTAGAAAATAATTTACTTTATCTAAAAGATACATCTTTTTTACGGTTCTATGCCAAAAAAAAGGTAATTTATATTCGTCCTATCATAAAAATAGTCTCTAAGTTTGTTATTTTTCTTAGCTAAGGACAATGAGGTACAAGGTCTCAAGATAAAGGTAAATAATCTGCATAGTTTCAAATGGTGGAAGTGGCACTTTTGAAGTTGTATTTCATTTCTCTATAGTCAAGGATTTTATGTATATTAGATTTACTGCTTTCTGTAAAAAATATTTTTAATACTCTTTTGAAATAAAATAATATTATCCCTTATTTGCACTAAATACAAAGACAAAGATGCAGCTCTATCTCATGTAAGCCTTTTTGATTAACGACCTGTGTAATTTTTTCTTAGTTTCACAAAATTTATATTTCTTTTTGAGACTTAGAAAAGGCTCCTGTGAAGTAAGTCAAAATTCCAATAAAGAATTGTAGGTTTCTTTCAATTTCCATCTTTAGATTACTATTTATATTGAATTTAATTGATCGTTCTTTTTTCTAGGTTTTGGTGTAGAAGCATTTTTGAATCTAGACCTAGAGTTTATATTACAGATCTGGTGTTGTTGAAGTGTTCTGGGTATTTCCACTGCACACTATAACAAACACCATGGTAAGCTTTACAATGCCCCACTACTCTTTACCGCATTTTTTGCATTTCTTGTTGGTTGTTGGAGATTAAAAGGTTGAAATGATTTTGCATTCAAGAATTTTTTGATTCTTAGATTGTGGTCACTAATTATTCTATAACTCTCTACCACCTCAATTTCATTTTCCATTACCAACAAGCATTGATTCTCCACATTATCTGTCATAAGCCAGGTATAAATTGGAGAGTACAAGATAGGATAAGAAGCTAAAAGCAACATTCAATAGTTAATTGAGAATTTTTGCTCTAAATATCACATAGATAAAGATTAAGCAACTTGTGAGAAAAGTAGGACTGGGTGAACTAGATGGTTACTCTCACCCCATTCTATTTAGACATTACATACCATGTGACCCCGAGAGAGGTGATTGTGCAGATGTGTCAAGTGGCCAGGGTTGCTATGCATTAATGGTGCAACTAACCCTAGCCTTAACTAATCTAGCTATCCTACATACTTGTTGAAATCTTCCTAGGGGTCACAATAGAAGATTTCCTTTGATGTGAATAGGGGTAATGATTCAAAAATTTAGATAGAACCACAATATGCTTAGACAAGCATATCCCCTACCTGCAATGAGTACACTTTACTCAATAAAATAAAAGATGGGTAATCAATATCTTCCCATCTAGAAAGTTAATGGAAGTCACCCAAAGGCTATAATTTATGGTATATTTCCTTAAGAAATAGCTAGGTTTGATTGTTCATCTCTCAGTGTCCATGGACGTCTATAATATTCTTACTATCCTTTTTCACTAGGATATTGTTAACAAAATATTTTGGATCATACTGTAGAGCCTCTTTGATCACAATGAATTTGATTATAGATTTAGTGTTAGGATATTTGAATAACTGCTAAAAATATTCTTGTTAGCATCTTTTATCACCTCTTTACGATGTGTCCCTTCATATTCCTATTTGAGGCCCCATAGGGTTTTAATTTTACTTGGAAAGGATTAGAGAGATGATCACATTAGGATTATAATTTTCTTCATTCCCACTCCATTATTGTAGATAGCTTTGTGTTCGTGTGTGTAATTGTATGTAAGACAATAATTTTTGTACATTGTTTCATAAACTATTTTGGTTTTATGTCCAACATGAGTCTCTTACATCATTTATTGAGGACATGTTTCTTGTTTGGAGCCTACTATAGTAATATTATTATTGTATGAAGAAGTTCAAAAATTTTCTTTTAAACTATATATACATTTGCATTTGTTTTCTAAAATTACATATGGCATATACATGCTGCAAAAATTCTGGCAAATTTTCTTGTGATGGGCTCAAGAATTTTGGTGAGGGCTTTAGTTTAGGCTTACCGCCAAGCTCTTGCAAGTAAGCTTTAATCCTTTTTTTGTATGCATCATGGTTGATGTGTTTGTTGCTGAATTTTGTATCACATGCTAACAAAATCTTTCAAGGCAACCAAAATGGATGTCATTCTGGTGAGAATATTAAGTGTTAAATTTCAAACATTGCCATCTTTTTGAATTAAGAATTTTAGTATTAAATATGGTGTAGTTGTCACTTGCAAGGGGTAGAAAGCAAGCCATTTCAGTTGTTTTACCAACAATTTGCAAATGGAATTTGATTACAAATTAATTATAGATTTTTTTGGCACCTTAACTCTGTTATCATGTTAGTTATCAATTTCAATCTTCAAATCTCTTTTTTCTAGTAATCATTGTCATAATATTTGTTTCTTGGTTCAGTATCGAGTCTTATGAATCTTTACATTCATCCACTGAAGGAAATTGTATATAGAATAAAATAAAGGACTTAAATTTTGATGCAATGTAGGGGTTCTTCCAACTGTCAATCACAATTTGAGACCTTTGAAACAACTTTGCAACTATTAAAAGTTCATGACATCAACTCTTCAACTTTTCAACTAGTTTCCCTTGTAGGTTTGCAACTGAGGTTTCTTGACCTTATCTTTCCAAAAACTCACTGAACCCACTAACCAAATGTATTTTTAGACACCCTTTATGCCATTATAAAACATAACTCAAAAGAAGTATAGGTCACTTTGGATCGTCATTCTCAAAAACAAGTTTCTATGCTGTCCTAGACCTCAAATAGGTCAATTTTACAAAGCATCATGTCTCTAAACTCTTGTCCAAACCAAAATTATTGTTTTCAGACCTTCTACAACCAACAAAACCACAAATTCATCAATTTTTAGCCATCAAAACATAGATCTAAATGCCAAACCAATAAACCCTCATTTTTAGCAAGTTTAAGGAGGGTTTAGTGAAAATACTATTTCCACACTATACCTTCCTCTACCAAAGCATCAAACACTCTTCAAATGATCTACACAAGCTTTGTAAACCTTCAAATTTTTCTGCCCCAAAGGTTTTCTACCATTCCCCACCTTTAACCATCAAGTTTCACTAAAACCTCAATGGAAACAATGAGGGTTTTAAGTAACTCAACTCTCCAAACCTCCAACTACTCTACTAATGCTTTAAACACCTCAATATATACCTGCTCATTCCAAAACAAATATCTCCTAGCCAAACCCTAAGCAATTTTCCCCAACTACCATTTCTAGCTATGCATTTTAGGCCAAATCTACAAAAAATTCACTAGGGCAACATTGATTTCTCCTTCAAACGCCTTTCCCAATCTTAAAAACCTATACCTACATCTAATCCTACTTTATTGGTTCCCATTCCACCTTTCTATAGCCTAATCTAACAGTGGAATGGGCTAAGTTTACATTTTGAAAGAACTCAAACCCTCCAACAGGGTTGCAGACTCGCAGTCAAACAAAAGCCTGTAAGTTGCTCAAAAATCATTGATCAAAACACTGTAAAAATAAAGTAGACTCACTGCCTAAATAATTCCAGTTTAGTTCATAGTGCAAGGAGCTCATACGAAATCGTACAGAGCAAGAGAGCAACAATTTTTAGTAAAAAAACACAGAAAATACAATGAATTAGGGAATTTTTATTGCTTGATCTTCAAGATACAAAGTCTCTCCATCTCCCTCTGTCCTCTCAAGGATTTATTAGTCTCTTATACTTCAAAACTCACTAGACTAGTTGACACAAACCAACTTTCTAACTACTTGACTCTTGACATTCCACCATTTGCAATTTTTTTGCATTTTTCCAATATTGCCATTACAACAATTTGGTAACTTTTATATCATTTAGAAATATTAACCCTATGGAATCTAAATGACTCAAATCACATAAAAAATGGTCTATTAGAGCTTATTTAGATGAAAACACCTAAAAATCACCTAAAAACCATTACATAACCAAAATTGAAAAAACTTGAAAATTGGACTCCTATGGTGCCCCTGCACCAGATTTAGTAAGTTTACTAAGAGTTGGTGTAAAATTTCAAACATTAACATCTTTTTGAATTAATAATTTAGTATTGAATATGGATAAATAATCATCCTCCCTTAGATCTCTTGTGAGAATTCCTGAAAGCTCTTGAATTATCCACAATATCCACATGCTATGAGCTATGATACAAATATTCTACATAGTTCTTCTGAGTTTATTCAATTTGATGCTATTATTTTTATCCTGTGATTTGGAGTTCAAACTGACCCCTCATTAGTAGTTTTCTTCTAGAACTGTCTAAAAGAGGGTAATCAAAATCAGTAACTGAATATCTGAAAGTCGAAGATCCTTTCCTTGAAACTAAAGCTTTGTTCTCGACAAATTAGAGCTAAGACGAGCCAAGAACTAGTGGAAGGGAAGTTGAATGAAAACTGAGAACAACTAAAAGCCTTCCTAAGAAAAGTTCCCTTTCCATTATAACTGTCAGTTCTAGTGTCTCCTTGTTCATTTTTTCTGGCATCTCCTCATTTTTTATTTCTTAATAGAGAGCTTTTGAAAGATGTGCAAGATGTTCTTCAATCTCAAAAATCAATGTTGAGATAAAATGGAAGCATTTCTCTTGAAAATAAGGTGCTAAATCATTTATCCTTGAAGGAGATTTATGTGCATGAAGAAAAATTAGGAGGTCTTCCAGAATATTCTTGGACCCCTCATCTATGGTATCTTTTATTTGACTAGCCTCAATTCCAAAATAAGCGTTAAGGTGACCAAACCAATCTTCATCATTTGTCATCATAAATCTAAAACTCAACCCAGGTAAATTGACACTTTTTAGGTCCCCTCTCTTGACAAGCCAACCCTCACTAGTAGTTAATTTGTGCAAACAATTTAACATCTTCAGAATTTGCCAGAGATGTAACCATACTTTAAGGCATTTACTAAGCTTGGTCCTCTCACTTAGATTTGCAAATCCATCAACTATTATTTGTTTCATCCTACTAACAAATAGGCTTTCAAAAAGTTCATTCCATAGACTCTTTGAGTGCTTCAAAACAATCTCACACATGTATTGCCATGGAAACTCAACATTTGAACCAAACCATTTTTAGCTACGCAAGCCCTCAAATGCATCCGTATTGTCAAATGTTTCTCCCCGATCAATGTATCATTCTCTACAAGGTCCTTGCCACTTTCCCAAGAGACTAAGCAAATACTTTCCCCCAAGCCTATTTGAAAAGAGAATATCATTTGCACATGTCTTAAGCCACGCTAAGAAAGACTCTGATACAAATTCACTCAGCAAAATAATCATGGTAGCTTGTAGCTTCTCTCTATGAGATTTCCACAACTTCACCTCATTGTCTAGGTTTGGAACTTCCGCCAAGAAGAGCCCTTTATTCTAAATAGCATGGCTCCAGATGACTCTTTACCACATTATAGAAAATGAAATCCAATCTCCCCACCTTATTGGTCTATCAGTGGAGCTATGAGGGAAGTTCCCCCAATGTAGTAATGTTAGGCTGATGGTGTCCCTATTTAAAATGATGGAAATGGCTCACATCTCTCAGAACAATTTCTCTTGCAACAATCTTGGAGATGAATTTAGATGCGGTGTGGCAATAAAAGCATACTTGAAGGTTCATAACAACTCTAATAGTTGTACTTGGGGCCATGTTTAACAAACCAAATGCGATTACTAACTTTTCACTATGGTGGTAGATAAATGATTCTTTATACCTTGCTACCTTCATTTGCCAAGCCAATTTCTCCTACTTGCATAGCTCTGCCATGTTTGTGGATGCAATTTGTCTCCTACACAAAAAAATGTACCAGTTTACAACCTTCAATCCAACTACATCTGGGTATCTTTTTAATTTCTCCATCTTTCATCAATCTCTTTACTATTTGAACCTCGTACAAATGTTTTAGAGAAGAACATAAGTTTCAGCATTTTTAGGATCCAACTAAAAAAGCAGTGTTACTGGAAATACTCAGCCTATATTCATATATGATCCACATGTACCACAAATTTATCTAGCATCTTAGTGATAATGTTTAGGGTTTCCTTAATATAGCCAACACGGGCATGAAGGTCAACCATGCACACCTAATATATGTAAATTGTAATGCAATAATGGTTTAGATTATTTCATCTAACAACCAAAATAAGCATTAAGAAGGATTCAACATGCTTGATTGTTGTTGAGGCCGTTAAGATTGATAATTGAACCCAACTCGACTTGATACTTTCTCAATGTTCTTGCTAACAATAACACAAAACTTAGTTGATGGCCAAGTAGTCTCTACTCTCTTTACAAGGTTGTTACAAATTATCAAGAAAATTTTATAGGGAAACAATAGTGTTTTCCAGATTTGCGCCCTTTCCCTTTTGAAAATTTCCCCTTCATCATCTTTACAAACCCATAATACATTTTTAAAAAACTATTAAGATTCCACAATCAATGAACTAAAGGCTATAATTATGCTTGAAGTGAGCTCTAGATTTTTTAACAATCCCTTTCTTGAGAGATGTATGGCTATGCATTTTCTGCTATCTATTTTATATCTGCCTATGTTTTCTTGTTAACTGATGTGTGATTCCTCATCTTTTGATGAGCTGGTTTTCGGTTGCTCACCATGTTGACAAGTGTCTTGTCATGAAATGACTCTAGAAGTTGTGGACAATGGTTGATTGCATGGATTTAGATGTAGCACAATGTTTTGAAAGGTTGTGTAGGGTTTTGTGTTGTGTTTTGGACTATGTGCCTTGTGTGCATAGATGTAAATATGGCATAGAATTCATACATAGTTGTTTGTGTAATTATGAGGAATGATCCTTGGAATTGTATGAATGACACGTGATGTGAAGGGCTATGCAAGAGTTGTACAATGTTTTTGAAGTTGCATGGCATGGTTCCTAGTGTTGTGTGAATGGTTCATGGAGTGGGGAATTGTGACTTGACCCCATAGGACTCTTGAGTAGGAAAGCCTCAAATACTTGAAGCTCTTCTTGGAAAAAGAAATGGCACAAAGTATTCGACCAATTTTGTGCCGCCTTTATTCCTTCCACTATCACAATTTAAATTCAAATAGTTATTTGCAAGACACAAATGAATTCCAATAATTTATTTAGGTTTTAAACAAAATCATGAACCTTGTAATAAAATATGAAGACAAAATGTGAAAATTCTATGCAAGTTCTCATGAGGTTGTCTTGGATGAATCCACAAGCCAAATGGTGAACCCTAGTTGAACCTTGCCCACACTAGACTGATGTCCAAGATTGGTAACTTAGGGAAAAATAGTAGAGGTAAGCATCACATATGACACAATGACTAGGATGCATGCAAGCTGCAAGCAAGGCAAGATTCTTGTTTTACATACCCAAGTGAAAAAATTACCATGCGAATGAGCATGGATTTGAAACCAAAAAACATTTGGAACTAATCCAAGTCAAGAATTGGCTTCTTAAAACACTGAGACATTTCCCTTAAATAAGTGTGGTGCTTGGTGTTAATAAATCAAGAGGTTGTTGAACCCATACTGTCAAGATTATTGTCATTTGAATTATCACAATTGCCAAATCCAATGGGTTCAAAAAATTTCCTGAGTTGAAGTTTAATTGTCAATTTGATTGAAACCATTGATGGCCCCAACCCATGTAGACATGTAGAGTGGGAAGTACATGGTGAAATTATTCAAACTTTTATTAGCATAATATTTTCTATTTAGAATCGACATAGTGACTATGATGTGTGCAAGCAGTCACAAGGCAACAATCTTGTCTTATGTGCCAAAGTGGTGTATTAAGCAGGTGAATGATTGTGGATTTGAAACCTTGAGACATGATGTATTAATCAAGTGAATGAGTGTGTATTAGTCAAGGGTTTTCATGCACATAATAGGTGGACAGGTAGCATGGAGTAATACACAGAGGCAATATGATTTTAGAGACATGTAGACTCCTAAAGGCTATGCTCACCATACTTTGACTCCCTAATCATTCAACTATTTTGTACAAATACTATGATCAATTGGAAAATTACTTTAAAAGAAACTTATAAAATGAGATTTTAAGATAAAAATGACATTATTTAGAGCTTACTTATGCTGAATATGTTTGAAACTGTAAAGATTTATCTTATGTTTAATATGTTTGAAACTGTAAAGATTTATCTGAATCAGTCTTGATGCCATGCAGGAGTTGTATATATGGTGAACTTTATTGGGAAGGACCATAATGAGGAGTAATTGAAAATTGATAATTGTAATTCAAGGATGCACATAGAGGAGGAGGGAAAAAAAGAGCACAAAATGATGAGTGATAGAGCAATGACTACTATCAACAAATATGCTACAACCTGTTGCAACTTCTTGAATTCACCCATTTACATACCCATGACATTTCTCAAACTAAAATATTTTACTACAAAATGTGAATTCTCTCCATGAAACTAAGATAAGAATAGTTTGTACCAAGTGAATAATCATATTACATGCCATGGCAATCCAATTGGGCTAGAATCTATGAAATATGAAATGCATAATGGAAGGCTAATATGAAGTTATAGTCATGAAAGAGGATGGTTAGTTTAAAATCTATAGGTCAATCTTCATGAGGAATGACACAATTGCACCCCAAGTACTTAACCCTAGGGTTTATATAAGAATGATAATGGTGATGTGGATCTAGTTTTGAAAGGTTTGCGTCATAGAAATGACAAGATGAGTAGTGCCAAATGAGAAAGGAAAGTGAGATGGAAGGGAATTCAAGAGCAAGGATAGTGATCATACCTAAATTATAATTAGAAGATAGTTTCAAATCTATAGTGCCATGAAAGACAATAGTAGGATGTTAATAGTCTATAAGCTTGTTTTTCCAAGATAACAAGCAAGATCTTGCTATAATAAAATAGTCTCAATCATCAAAAAGTAGTGCCATCATAAGATAGTGGACTTTCAACCTAAGCTTTGATTAAACATCAATTTTTTTTCTCTATTTTAAAGTGAGGATGACGGTATTGAGTATGAAAAAAGATCCATATAAGCATACTACATAGTCAAAAGAGAAGTGATAGTCCATGAGAAAGCAAGCCCATCAAGTATTTAATAAAAAAGTCCTTGAAAAAGAAAATAAGACAGACAATTATGAGAAGGATATGACGTGCCCATGATAGAAGAGTCTATAGAGGACATAAATGCTAGTATAAGAATCATAATGGCAACTAAGAGGCAATGAAAGCAAGAGGCAAAGGATTTATGACACAAATGCATGAATGGTTGTAGGTATGGTGATCATAGTCAGACTTAAAGTATGACTTGAGATCACAGTAATGGCAGTCATGAAGACCAAAAGACAATCACTTGTTGTTGATTGTTCAAATCACCTTGGCCAAGCAAGGATTTTAGATTGTTGTGGTCTATTCTTACTACCATGCATAATAGAATATGTTCGTTTTGAAATTTTCACCTTTTTTGTTGCAAATGTTATAGCATGACTCATTTGCATTAGCACAACTCCAATCCTTCACTTGAAGCATTACAATTTACCACAAATGGTTGTGAGAAATTGTGAATACCAAGTATTTGCATGCTAATTACTTTCTTAAGCTTCTCATAAGCTTCTTGAGCTTTGTCACTCCATAAGAAGGCTTCCTTCTCACCTTTATTTTATCAAATATAATTTTTAGTGATTTAGATACCAAAATTTTGGATTTAGGGCTGCCTTTGTGTTTTTGTTGGGTGAAAGCTCATTTTCTTTTTTTCCTGTTAGGGATTTATTGTACCTTATTTTCTCTTCTAATCATTTTATACCATTTATTGCTTTCTTTTAGATATAGTTGTTGCAGCTATTCTTTCGGGAAATAGAAACTTTGAAGGGTGTTTTCATCCCTTGACTTATGCAAATTACCTTGCTTCTCCCCCACTTGTGGTTGCCTATGCTCTTTTTGGAACTATAAGTTTTTTCAATAAAAATTATTGTTTTACTACTACATATTTAATATTATAGATCTAATGTGGAATTAAATGTCATGATATGGAGTTCGAATACATGTCATCTTTGATTTGTAGGTTGAAATTGACTTTGAGAGAGAACCAAAGTTATCTACATAATGCATGTTAAGACTCAACATTAGAGATTAGCTATAGAAAAAGAAAAAGAAAAGAAATTAAAAGAAAAATCCAGTACATTTCGTTCTCGTTGTTTGACCTCTATAAATTTCACATTTTTGGAGCTTAATTTTTTTTTTGTGCAGTTCCTATAGGTTTGATTGCCCTGAAGTGCATTCTAATTTGTTTCTTAAGTTAAGAAAATATTTCATCATCTGTGTGTCCTCCTTGCATTTCATTCTTGCTACTTAATTGCCATATTCTATAGCTTCCTCCCACTAGAATTGTAGTTGTTTGCAAGTTCACTATAGTGTTGTACAAAAAATTCATTATCAAGAGGAAAGGTGCCTATTAAAGAAAGAAGTTCCATTTTCTTTTTAAAATCATGAATATCAATGGGATCGTTAGATCTAATATTTAAAGTAGGATCTGTAGTCATTTCTTTACTACATTTTGATTCTCTATCAAATTCATAATTCGACAAAAAAAGCCCCATACATAGAGTAAAAGGAATGAAATTTACCTATCTTTCTCCTAAAAAACTAAACAATGATATTATAGTCAATGCATATACAAAACATGAGATAGAATTTTAGAGCAGGAATGAAGTATAAGAGGGTAATGCTCTTTTCCAAATGTTAATAACTTAATAGTAAAAACTACCACAAGAACACAATACTTACCAAAATAGAAAAATCTATTCAAAATGAAAAACCAAAGAGGCTTACCTGAAGATGGAATCTCTTTTTTCATTAATGATCCTTTCACTAGCAGTGTACCTAGAGATTTCTCAAAAATAAAAACTCAAAATGCTCTCTTGCAACAATCCTAGAGATGAATTTAGATGCAGTGTGAAAATCATAGCATACTCGAAGGTTCTTAACAACTATAATAGTTGTACCAGGGGCCATGTTTAAAAAACCAAATGCAATTGCTAAATTTTCACTATGGTGGTAGATAAATGATTCTTTTTTCTTCTAAGCACAACAATAAGTAAAAGTCTTAAATCTGGAAATACCCTGCTGCCTTCATTTGCCAACCCAATTTCTCCAATTTTGTTCTTGTTTAGTATTCACTTTTGTTGTTGTTAGCATATGAAGTTTTTTGTTCTTTATGATTCTGTGGGGATTCTAACTTGGTTCACATGCTTTTTGTTTTGGACTAGGTGGATAGAGCTGAGGCTGTATAGAAAATGCAGGTGCCAACTGTAGCTGAATGTCTTCAACATCCTTTCTTCCAAGTTATTTTTATTTTTTTTAGTACTATGCAGTTCTATATTTTTCTTGTTTCTATTTTATGACTACATGGTAAATGGAAGTCTCTGGGACATCCTACATGGTGAGAAAATGATGTTATGCAGAAACATGATAGATTTATGAAATATGGGTCCAATCAATATTTGTACCATTTGATCAAAATAGATTGGGGAGAACCTAACAAAAATTTTAAGTTTTTGTGTAGGAACATCAAAGAAGATTAAATTAGATTGGGATACTCATCTAAAGATAGCCTATGGTGCTACAAAAGGATTAGCATATCTTCATCGTGACTGTAACCAATGCATTGCTCACAGGGATGTAAAGATATCTAACATTATTTTAGATGACAACTTTGAAGCACATTTGTCAAAATTTGGCATTGCCAAGTACATTTCCTTGGCCAAAACTCACACCTCCACCTATGTTATGGGTACTATTAGTTATATTGACCATGAATATGCAAGAACCTCAAGGCTTAATGAGAAATCTGATGTTTACAACTATGGTATTGTTCTTCTAGATTTGCTAACAGGAAGGAAAGTTGTGGACAATGGCTCAAATTTACTTCAATTGGTAGGATTTGTGATTGGTGATAAAGAAACCAACAAGATATGAAGATGAAGAGGTAAATGATCAAATTTTTTAAGGGACGGTTCAATGGTAAGAGAAATAATGAAGTAACAATTAACATGGTCATAAGATGATAGTAATTAGAATGAGGGCAGCGTACAAATGATTGGAGCTTTATCACAATAATGGAATGAAAGTTCCTTTGCAAAGATGTATCATGTACTTATGCATTACAATGGTAAGGGACTATAGGTTATGACATAAAAGAATAGTCATGTTCCTATTCTTTTGTAAGCTATTGAATAACATAAAGGCAAGGTTTTGGATTAGATTTCAGCTAGTTCTTTTATCTCTTAGCAATGTATTGTAATCTTTTCAAGTTCTTTCATGTTGGGACAAAAAATTGTAACTCCATTTTCAAGCTTACACAACTGGATTTATTATCTTTTTGATTAATAAAATAAGCTATTTTTACCTTCTCATTGTTGTTTGATTATGCAAATATTTTAGATAGTTGATAAGTAATCTTTTTTATTAATGGAAACCAGTAAATAAAAATGACTAAATTAATGACTAAATATATGAATAAAGCAATGACTAAATCAATGAATAAATATATGACTAAATGACTAAATATATGACTAAATTAATGACTAAATATATGACTAAAGTAATGACTAAATATATGAATAAATAAATGACCGCCATTACTAAATAAATGACCAGTTAACAACAATCAATGATTAAATTAATTACTAAATATATGACTAAATTAATGACTAAATGCATGACTAAATTAATGACTAAATATATGACTAAATCAATGACTAAATCAATGACCAAATCAATGAACAAATCAATGACTAAAAATGAATGACTAAATAATTCACTAAAACAATTTAGTCATAAATTTAGTCGCATTATAAATGACCAGCAATAAACTACTAATAGTCACGTGACTAAAATTAGTCATTTATATGCAATTTTTAGTAGTTTATTTAGTCATATATTGTTGTTTGTGTACTGGTGTTTGTTTCCAAACCTTCATGCAAATCATTGTTGTGTTGTATGATGCATTTGAGGTTGTGAAAGTTATTGTTTTGAGAATTGGTTGCAAGTTAAGTTGGTGAAAAAAGTTAAAGTTCTAGTGCATTGCCATTAGGTTTAGGATTTCATTTCAAGTTATTTTTCTAAACCATTTTCTCAGAAACATCATTTAGATTAGGTGATCTGTTAGGGGAACCAACCCTATCTAGAGATTCATTCTCACCATAGGTCATCCACAACTTGAGAGTGTTTCCATGTTTCAACAGGATAGTTGAGTCAATCTTAGCTAGGGTGCAATCCAAATTGAAAACATTAATAAGGGTGTCTTTGGTCGAAACCCTAGCAACCAATCTCTAATTGCGGAAAGATTCTTAATCTTAGGTGTTCACTTTGATTCCTCAATCTTCTTGCATCTCTCCAAATTAAGTTGAGTGAGGGCTTGAGCTAGAGTTTCATCATCGAGAATCTTAGGTTGAGCCTTAGTCTTGGTGTTTTCTTCCAATACAACTTTCTTGTTCGAGGTCCTAACGGTCTTCCCTTTCTTTCTTCCTGACTTAGACCTTCCCATACCTGCATTCAATCAAGGTTTGGTCAATCCTTAGGACAACTCAAGTTGGTCAAGGGTCAACTATCCCCTAGTCATGGCTATTGTGGACTCAAAAGGCCTAGAGTTGAACCCTAAGCACTGATACCAAAATAACCCATTCTAATAATTACTTAATTATGTTATTGCAAATAACATAATGAATATTTAATTTTAAAAAGGCATAAATAAGTAGTAATTTTAAATCATAGCAACACATATCTAATTAAAATGAGTCATATATATATATATATATTCAATTTCAATGTCAATTACAATATCCAAGTTGACTTGGCTCATAGGGCCACAAAGTCAATACAATATACAAATTTTACATCAAGGTTACATCATAGACCATGATAATCATGAAAACATCCAAGGTTTCCTCTTGACGCTCGCCTCCACTAGTGGACGAGAACATGGTTGAAGCGCTTTACCACCCAACCATGAAGCTTACGCTTGCCTAGAATTCTTCCAACTTGAAGAATACCCGACCCTGCATGGAAATTTTAGCAAGAGAACAATCTATAAGGTGGAATCTGGTGTGTGCCCATACATCAACATGCATCTCTATCTATGATTAGAAAAATGCAAGATCTATGCTAGGAATAGTAGAGGGTGTTATCAAAAATTCCATACATACATAATGGGCTATTTGCTTGGCCAAACATAAAAATTGAGTTGCAACAACAAATGATAGGTTTTGGATAAAACAAAAACGTATACTCTGAACTCCATTTTGGCACCCATCCCAGAAGGTAACTTTCAACAACATAGTTATTCCCTAGCAACTATCTACCCTCTAGCAACATCTACCCTGAGGTGCCCTAGTCTACTTAGGTATTGATGTTCTTATTCAAACAAGAGAATATTCTTTACACACATATCTATGGAAAAGTAATTCAATCTACCTATTTCCTCAACTTATTAAAAATTAGAAAAATGATTCAAAATGGAACTGATTATAACATTATCCATTCATTTCAAACACATGTCACATGATTACATTCACGTAATTTAGTATTCATTTAAGAATAAATAGATAAGTAACAAAAGAAGGTATCTCACAAGTATGTGTATGTACGTAGATGAACATTTATGTGCACTCATATATATGTGCCAACTTAAGTTATTTATTTGTGCATATATTCTAAAATACAAACCATTATATCAGATTGCTTCCATTCAAAATAATGTTACAAATTGGCATATCGTTTGTCAGAAATACAAGAAGTAAAAAGAATTGAGAAGAGGTCTATTTGTATAGTTTCTACATACTGATATTCTATTTGTAATAAAACAAAATTGTTTGTAGCATAAAAATGTTGTTTGTAGTAGAAAAAATGTTATTTGTAGCAAAACAAATGTTGTTTATTAAAAAACAATGCTATTTGCAACAAAATAAATGTTTTTTATAACAAAACAATATTGTTTATTGCAAAAAAATGTTGTATATAACAAAACAATGCTGTTTGCAGCAATACAAATGTTGTTTTTAACAAAACAATGCTATTTATTGCAAAACAAATTTTGTTTATAACAAAAAAATGTTGTTTTCTTAACCCTCAAGCATGCCTTTTTATACAAATATATATATTTTTAATCATTCTATCATTTTATTTTCACATTTTCGAAGATACAAGATCGAAATCTAGACAATTAAATAACAAATCACATGTATATCATCATCAAGCCTACTTTTTCAATCATTGAATCAAGTCATTATGATATTCTATATGCAATTTTCAAATTCAACTATCATGCCATTTGTGGTGTGTGCACCCAAATTCCATCAAGCTTACCATTTGATCTGACTAAATGATCCTACTTCAATCATGTCCTCGTCCTTCAACCTGTTATCCTGCAATTGCACACACTTGCACTTATATAGTTCATCAGTAACGTTCAATCATGTTAAAGTATAAGATAGTTCAAAAGATCACATGGTCAATAATGGTCAACTTCTTTCAAACTTCTCAAAAATATCAAAATTTTCATTCAACATATTGAATTTCCTCAATAATTCAATTTTTCATATTATAATTTAAATGCAATAAAAATTGGGTTGACACAAATGTAAAGATGATTGAAAAATATTCACAATATCTCAATTGAACTTGCCTATGCTCCTCAACTGCTACTTACATAAAAAAAATCATATGGACTTTATGATTTGCATGGGTTATATCAATGATAGTAGCGAGAAATGGTTCCTCACACACTCAAACCTTCTTTTCTACCATCATTTCTAGTTTTTCATATCACAACAATATATTTCGTGCCACCCTATTTATTGTGCATGCAATTAGGTAGTTGAACTATCCTTCTAATAATTTTTTAAAACATTCATAGATTTCTTTTATTGTAATTTAAAGAAAGAGGGACACTTGGTAGATTTGAAATTTTTCTTATTCAAAAGCAACACATAACTAAAAATAAATTTGCATCATGCAGTTATGTGAAAGAGGCAAAAAACACCCATTCATTGGAAAGAAGTATCACACTTAATCTAACTATATATAAGGTTGACTTCATGTATTTTAGTTAAGGTGTTTCGAGAAGATTCTATTAGCTAAAATATTCAACAACTTATCATCTTCATTCTTTAACTTATAGGCATTAGCTTGTTTGCATGCTACAATTTTATATGGACCACTCTATAGAATCAAAATTTGAATGTTGTCCTAGCTTGGCAAATCATTTCTCTCACTTTAATACAAAATCGCCTACTTTGAATTGTGGGTTAGTGGTTTTCTATTTGAACCACCACTTAATTATCTGTTAATAATTGGCCATATAATTAAATGTTTGACACCATTTTCTCTTGAACTTCCATTAATTCTTCATGCTAAACCTCCATTAGGCCATTTTATGTGATTTGGAGCTACTTGATCAAATAGATAGTAGGAATATCCATCGATATTGACATTACTGCATCTTTTATTATATTGAGGCATAAGGGGATGTCCTTATGATCTATTTTGGGGTGATACAATCAGCCCATAAGGATTTTTTAAGATTTATGTGCCATTCCATTTTATTCTTTGAGCCTATTTTCTTAATTAGTAGGATCAAATTTTTTTTCGTCGACTGCACCAAACCAATTCTTTGTGGCAATAGTTTGAGGAAGACTTTAGAAAATACCATTCTTGAGAGAAAACTCAAATATTTTGGATCCTAAAAATGCTTTGGAATTGGCAAATATAAACACATAAGTGGGACCAAACTTGGTGACGATATCCTCTAGGAAGTCAAGCACCACATTTTATGTTGCTTCTTTTAGTGGTTTTTCCTCAATCCATCTTGTGAAGTAGTATGTGGTTGTTAGGATCGATTTATGATGTACACTCAAATCTAGACTTATCATTCCAATGAAGTCTAATCCCCATTGAGTGAATGGATCCTCTACTAGAATTGGATTAAGGGATAGAGAGACATTTCTTATTTTTCCAGTGTAAAAAATGGCACTCACAACATTGCTTGACTAATTTATGGCAATCTAAGAAGATTGATGGCCAATAATATCCTATGCAAATAATATTCATTGCTATTGTTTTTGCTTAAAAATATCCACCAGATTCTCTGAAATGAAATTTAGACAATATTTTTTTGACTTCCTTACCTTTTACTCACCTGAGGAGTATTCCATTAAATAAATTATAAAAAGTACTATTAATTATGGTGTAATTATTAGTGTAAATAGTGTCTTTACATATTAGGATATCACCTTTCTAGGATTGACCTATTCACACTTAGATTAAGTTTACTTAGGTTTTTTATTCTTTTGTCTCACTCCATGTGGTTGACAAACATATACTCACCTATTGAGACACCTATTACATGCACACATTACACATTCTCACACACTTGTCACTTGAGCTTAGATGTGTAACACATTTGGAGGGGTAGTTAGAGTTTCACTCCTACCTTCTCACCTCCTCTTCCTTTCCTATATATGAAAGGTTCATCATTGTATATTACACACTCTCATTTTTATATGATAGATATCCTATTGTGCTAATTTAGTTTTCACTTGAGGAAGGTTATATTATGCATTCAAATTTTGGCTAATCCCAATAGTAATTGGCTCATTGGAGTGTATAAAATTATTTTTTGAAATGAGGAAGCTGACTTGGATAGTGTCCTATCTCCATGAAGCACACCCTATCTTTTATGCATGGCCATGATTCTTCTTGTTGATTAATAAAGACTATTTTAGAAGCTTGATCATCTGATGTTATTGAATCTCCATTCTATGCTATATGTTCATAAAGAGCTCTTCCTCTAACTAGCTTACTAGGATTCACTTCTATGTCACATTCTAGAATATTTGTAATCCAAATTTCAATTTTCATCAATCTAAACCTCCATGATATACTCACAAACACTTGGGTGAGCCATATACACCATGAATTTGTTTCTTGATATTAGGTTTCTAAACTTTTTAGGACCTTTGGCTAATGCATAAGCTTATTTTTCAACAAAATTATGATTAGTCTGATAGCCTTTCATGGTTATAGAACTTAAATCAATAAGATGCTCTTCTTTTCCTATTTCATCTTTTTGATTCAAGGTTGTTGCTATTTTGTGATCACCCCAATACGCATACATTAGAAAAATTAGGATTAACCATAATAGGTTTTGTTGATATGGATTGCTTAATATTTTCAAAATCTTGTCTTCCTTCAATAGTCTATTTGAAAATTTGATCTTTTTTAAGCATCAAGGTGATGAACCAGACCAATCCTGTAGGATTTGAAATGAATCTTCCTACAAAATTAATCTTTCCCAAGAAAGATTCAACAAATTTCTTGTTAACTAGAAAAGGTAAATCTAGAATAGCTTTATCTATGTCTAAATCTATACAAATCCCTTCTTTTAAGGCAATGTCTCTAAGGAGTTTACTCTATGGTACTCCAAATACAAATTCTAAGGATTTAGTGAGATTAAAAATTCTTGGATCCTCCTTTGAATTTTAAAACATTGTGAGATCATCTAAGTAAACTAGAATAATTTTTTTTATCAACTCGAAAAACATAATGCCCATAGCATGTTGAAAGGTAGCTCTCACATTCAAAATAACAAAAGTAATTTTAGCATAAGAAAATATACCCCAAGTTTTCTTGTGAATCTGGTCTTATATTGATATTCTTCTTTAAGCAAAATTTGATTATACTCAAAGAATATGTCAAGTAGAGAAAACCTTACTAATGTAATAATTGTCTAAAGTATTTGTTCCATTTAGGGGAGTAGATAGTGATCTTTAAGAGAAGATTTGTTCAAATATTTTAATTCAACATAAAGTCATATCTTTCCATTCTTTTTTCTTACCATGACCAAATTTTATACCCATGTTGAGTGTTTGATTGGAAATATAATCTTTGAGTCTATTAGCTTACCGAATTCTATTTTAATTAGAGGCTCAAATTTTGGATTAAATGATATCTAATCTTTTTGAACAGGTTTTGACCTAGGAGTTAACTTAATTGTGTGTTGGATCACCTTTCTATTACTTCCTTTAATATCCTTATAATTCTAGACCATTACCATATCATATTAGTTAAAATAGTAAATCAACTTATTCCTTTCATCTTGGGTCGTGACATTTCCAACTTTGACCTTCCTTCCATTATTGAATTCTATCTCAATATAGTCTCCTTTATTAGCAAAAAAATTCCTTCTATCCACCTTGGCATCATCTAGACCAAACAAACTCTCGAAGGCTATCAATCCTCTTGACAATTCATTTGATTTAATGGCATTATTTTCTCCTCATAAGCCTGTTCAATCTTTAGTTGCAACTATTTTATGAATTCATCAGATTTTTGAAAAAAGAGAACATTTAAGAATCATTCTAAAAAAATTCCAATATTCTCTATTATCAAGAATAATGAGCTGAATAATCAACTGCACTTCATTTTTATTCTTAAGATCTTTTGGATCAAACTGTAACCCAATTTGAGCCATTCTATCTACTTTTATATTTGAAGATTTGGGAATCACTTCAATATTTAATGATTTGAAACATTTAAATCAATCCCATAATCCATGATGATACAACCTCATTCTTATGTTGTTTAACATAACTATTCCTCTTATTTATTTGATAACTAGCTCTGAATCACCAGAAATTTGTAATTATTTGACCTTCATCCTTTTTACAAAAAGGAGACCATGTCTGAAAGCATGATATTCTACTACATTTTTGGTGCAACTAAATTGGAACAATAAAACCTTGAGTATCTTCTCTCCTTGAGGACATACAATGAAAACAATTTTACTTGAACTATTAATGAATTTCGTACCATCAAAATACAACTTCCAAGTAGATTCATTAGTTCCAACAACCAATTCTTTAGATGAAATGGTTATTTTAAGGACTAGTTGTTCTTCATTATAAATCACATAAGAACCTAGTCCCATTGAATCAAAATTACTGAATGGATTAGTTTGCATGGATTCAAATAAAAGTGCTTCTTCCTGCTGATTTTGGATTTTCAAAACAACTTCTCCTTCCATGAGCTCCATGTTATTATTTAAACCATCCTTAAAAAACATGGTATAAGTTGGCTAAAAAAATTGTACCACTTCATGAGTGATTGGTTCTTTATGAAGTGGCTCAGATGGGACTGCAATTTTTTAATCATATTTAGTTCAAAGGACTAGGTGAGACCGAGAAAGAGAAAGGTAACCTCCATTTTATTTTTAGTAAAATATTTAGGAAGACATATGCTAAAAACTAGTGGGATATCAAAGACTTCAACCTCTTTAGGCACAATAATTTTTAGGAAAGCATACAAAGTAAGAGGTAACTCCTTAATGACTCCCACTATTGGCACCTTCTTTCCATATAGTTGCACGACCTCCATTTCCAAAGGCTCATGTGTTATTTGAAGAGAATATTCTATTTCCTTAGGCATTATGGTGGTACTAACACCATAGCCTATCATTTAATTATGTAACAACTTCTTACCCACTATTACAATAAAATATAATGGTATTGGTTTTTTTTTAATTACTCTTGGATTCACATTAAGGAAAGTAGTATGGAATTGAACTTGTACAGTCTTCTAGGAATTTTCTCTCTTTTCTCTAGTCTTGACAATTGTTTGATTTGCCAAAATTGGGTTTCCCTGCTTTTGAAGAGCATCTTGAAGGAGTATATTTTGTTTCAGGATGAATAACACATCTCATAAGGAAATGTGAGGTGACACTTTCTTAAGTTATTCAACTACATTAAGTGGCCTAAATATTTGAGGCTTAGTCCTTTCAAATTGCATATTTGATGCTTTGTTATTTTGTGTTAGTATATTTCCATTGTCATGCCTCTAAATTGTAAGATTAGATGTCTGCATGATTGGATTATTTTGTATGACTACCTCAGGATGAACAATTGCCTTTGGTCCTTCCACAATTCTTCTCTTGTAATGGTTAAAGTAATATGATTGTACTTGAGGGGATTTGGAAGTATAAGGGTCATTTTCCAACACATCTTCCTCTTCAACCGAAGAGAACAATGCATATTTAGGAGCAATTTCTTCTTGTTTTAGGGACATGCCTTAAATTTGCACCATAGAAATTGAAATTTTAACTCTTGGTGATTAATATAGCTATTTACCTAGTTGTATTCTTGGAAAAACACCTTGTCTTTTTTTTTTTTTTAAATTTTATATTAAATATTTTTCCTAGTACAAGATTTGGGTGTATGTGCATCATTGCAAGGATAAAACAAAATCTATGTATCATCTATAAGATTATTTTTCCTTGGGACTAAATCATGTTTGGATGGGGTGTGGCCTTTTTTAATAGAGCCAGTACCAAAATTGTTTAGCTTGATGGTTGGGAGGGGCCCGCTCCTTGTGAATCTTTATATCCATTTGTTTGGTATTATAGATGAGGCCCTTGGAAATTATGGTAAACAGGTATATAATATGAAGCTTGTTATCTTTTCAAATTAATCATATAAATTGAGAAACTTCTTAGAATACTCTTCATATACTCTATTTTTTATGACAATTATGACACCGTCATTGGCCTTGCTACTACTTGAGAGTAAGGGTAGAAATACATAGATGGAGGGGCTTGATTTGTGTTAGGAATTTCCTCTTGCAATAGAAAATTAATAACTTAAGGAATACTAGTAAAGGAGGTCTAGGAGGTAGCTTCCCCATTTCTATTAAGTTATTTTATGCTCTAACTATTAAATCATATGCTGCTAGAATTCTTTGTCCTTCTAATGATTGAATCATGACAACAATATTTGAATTAAGAGCCTTATGGTAAAATAATTAACCATAAACTTTGGTGGCCTTTCTATAGCTAGAATTCTCTATCGTGTCCTATGAAACCATGTATGGAAATATGTGGTTTCCTCCTATGGTGCATGCTTGTAAGGAAAGCTAGATGTAGGAAACAACTCTCCTAAATGTCAAAACCACAAGGAAGAATGCAGATATACTTTTAATTTTTCAATTACAATTCAATTAAGATGCACTTTGAAATAAATATCAGAAACAGAGAATTAGATAAACACAGATGAACACCAGATATACGTGGGAAAACCCTTACAGGAGAAAAAACCACCACACCAAGAGAAGTCACTTTGTATTATAGTAATAAGGATTACATACAAGAGTTCTGACTTATC
>VDFB02053383.1:0-13037 GCA_007258455.2 Sequoia sempervirens | reverse complement strand
TCCTTACATCCCTCCATCCACCATCTCCCATCCTCCATCTACTTTGTCCATGTTTCCTCTAGGTCTTATAACTATTTTGGGACCGTATATCCCAAAATCACCTCTTCCATCTCGTCCTATTCATTCTTTCATCTATCCCTTACCTATCCATGTCATCCATCATAAACATCCCACTCGCATGTCCCCTAATTAGGTTCAACAAAGGCACATACCCGTACATCCTCCATCTACACATAATTCACATAATCCTACCTCCATTGCTCCACATCATCCATCCCATTGCTATTAAAAGAACTTTGGATGTTAAAGTAAAAATACATAAATCCAAAAATCCACATGAATCTAAGCTCCTCATGTCCCCTTCAAAATACATGTTGGAGAAAAGAAAAATCAAATCCAAAATCAAAATCATACCCATCGACCACAAGGGCCCACCAAAGCAAAAATCAAAACCATGTGGATCCCAAAGACAAAATATGCAATACCTTCAAATGAAAAATTTGTAACAACATCCAAAGTTGCTAATCCAAAATCTAATCATACACCCCTTTCATCTCCTAAATTTGTTGTGGGTCCTTATGTCCTAAAATTCATCATCCCAGCTCCTCCATTATCCCCACATTCTCCATCCATTAATACTCCTATCATTTCACATCCATCACCATATGTGCCAATGTTGGTCCTAAACTCACCACCCCATCACACACCTACCCCATAATTCTATCCATACCCTTTCCAGCATCCCATCCATTATCCCACATATCTTCCCCATCATATCCCTCTCATTCATCCTCTTGTGTAATCCACTCATCCTAATAAGGTTGTACCAACATCCACCAATCACTTCACACATGGGATCTTAATACCTTGACTAGAATTTGATGCTTGAGTCCTTCATCTATCTCCTTATCACCTATCTTCTAAATCCACTTATCCACTTTCGTATCTTTATCCATCTCCATCCACATTTTATCCAAAAAATCCAGAAAAAGTCAAAAATAAAAATAAAAAAGTAAAGAGAAATAATTCATCCAATGGTGAAAACTTGGAAAACAAGTGCCTTGGATAAGTACCATGATGAAAACCTGAAAAACAGGCGTCATGCATAAATCCCCATCCATCCTTTTCCACACTTGGGGGCAGCTTCCTGATATACATCCCTCCATCCACTATGCTTCATGATATGCTTCCTGCTATACATCCTCCCCATTCATCCCCTCCATCCCACCTATCTTCTACATCCTACCATCATATCCCATTTATCTCCAATCCCTCCATCCTTCTTGCAATCTTGATCAAAATAGGGGTACCTATCTATGCATGCTTTGGACACCTCTCAGTATACGTTCCCCTCATCCGCACACTCCCCTCATCCTATCCACATCCATCTACCTTCCTTGTCCACCCGTCATCCACCCTTCATGCTACCATTAATCTCCCTTCCTTATCCATGCATCCTATCGATATCCATCTCACTCCTTTATTAGCCCATCCTTCTACCTTTCATCCCTTATGCCTCATTATACATGACATATTTAGAGCAGGAGGCATCTATCTTCCTTTGTGACATAGTCCTTGGAGAGATCCTTCATCTAGCAAATAATCACTTCCATCTCCCAATCCTTATCCCTCTATCCATCCATCATAGAAATCATTTCCATCACCCAAATTATTATCTATCCAATAACCTTTTCATCATCCAACTCCTTATCCCTCTATCCAATCCATCCAAACAATCCTTTTCCTCCCCCCATCCTTATCTATTTATCCATTTACCTCTATCATCATCCCATCTCATAATCCCTTGTCATTGGTATCTAGCTATAGCCTCCTCCCCATGCAATCCAATGCCATCTATCTTATCATCATCACTTATGCTTCTTTTTCACATCTTTTCAATCTCCTCTCCTTTCTCATCATTCATCTACCCATCATACCATCCTCCCAATTCATCTTTTGATGATTTGGATAACTATCCCATCCCTGAGCTTCGTGTAGTCACCATCATCCTATCCAATCCAATAAGTCTATCATGTCTCATCATATCAGTCCCATCATTTTCATCTCATCACCCTTTATCCATCATTTTCCTTTGGCCTTTTGTCAAACTACGTTGCCCCTATGTTTTCACGTAGGAAAGGTTGATCATCCGATCCTCCCCCAGGGCATTTTTGTGTCATGTATTGTGTTATTCATCATTGGTCACCATTGTCTTCTTTCTAATTTATCCACAGTCTTTTCAAGAACTACGAGGGCTCTGCGCTTTCACATAGGCAAGGCTAATCTATGATCAACCCCCAAGCCCCTAGGTCTGTAGGGTGTGTCAGTCTCATGTCTGGTATCTTGTGTCGTGTCATCAAGCTATGCCCTTATATAGCTGGTTCTTCACAAAGCGAGAACCACCTATGGCAGGAGATTCAATCGATTTTGAGCATCCCGTGTCATAATGATCTTTTAGTTTAGTATTCATCATCTTTGGTCTCAACAGGATGCATCCTTCCTAACAGACCTCATCAACCCCATCCATCCTCTCGATCCTATGGAAAAGGATGTTTGAAACTTGATTGTGATCTTTTGATGTTTTTGTTTTTTGTTTATCATTTGAGCTCCCTATTACAATTAGTTAAGGCCACCATAATCTATCATATTATGGTGTGTTTTGGCTAATTCAAATAGGGGTATATCTTGATCTTCTTCTTTTTTGTCTTCTTGGTTGTCCCGCGTAGTACCCACTAAGATCCTTGAGGTCTTTTGTTAAGCTGGGGCATCCTTTTGTGCTTGTGGTTATCTCAATACTTGGCCTGACCAAGGTCTTCATGACTTTGGGGTGTTGGGATAGCCTTCTTATTTTTTGTGTGTGTTTTATGCATTAGACATGAATCAGCCTTGGTTCTCCATACCCTGGCATCTTGTGTCTTATGTTATAGCAAAAATCGGTGCTCTAAAGATGGAAAAATTGTATTAGGATTGCATTTCATTTTTCATTCCATCATCTTGCATGTATCCCCCATCCTCCCATTTATCAAAATCCCCCCATCCATTCATCTCTCAGCAATCTCCCTCCCCTATCCATCCAATCTCTTCTATCCTCTTAGAATAATACAGATTGGCTATTCTAAGCATCTTGTCCCTCATCATTTTTATTTATTTCATTCATCTCATCATATCACTCCAATCCTCATTCATCCAATCTAGTACACATCATCTAATCACATCCTTGGTCTTGTCCCTGGTATTGTTACAAGCCTTGATCTAATCATCCTCATCATCATCCTCACCCTCGGGATGTATCCTTCCCTATCCTTTGGTGTTGTTTCAGAATGTATCCTTCCCTCATCAACAACCCCTTTTATTAGGACGTATCCTTCCCTATCCTTGTTTTGTTTTGGGATGTATCCTTCCCTCATCAACAACACTTTCATCAACACTCATCATAATGTATCATTCCCTATCCTTGTGTTGTTTTAGGATATATCATTCCCTCATCGACAACACTCCGTCCATCATCTTCTCATTTTGGATTATAACTTCACTAGGGCAACATCATCTTTTCTTTTCAATCCATTTGTACTTCTCAATTGCTTATCATCCTTTCTTGTCCATCACTTTACACGGCCCTTCATCTACGGTAGATCATCCATTCATTCGGAGCACAACGCATGTTTCTTGAACCCGTGATGTACTCTCGAAAAGATCCTGTTCCTAATCTCTTCATCTTCACCCTATCTTTTTAGAATGACCTGCATCTTTCTAATCTTTAAACTTTCAGATTCTATAGCCCTAATATTCTCTAATGATACTGTAACACCATCTCAAAAGAGGAAAAATGTAGAGCCAATTTAAATTTGGACACTCCTAATTCTATCCAAATTCTATCCCTTTCATCTAAACATCGTTATTTGGTATTAATTCATAATATTAATTGTTTATTTACTACTAAATTTAATTTTTCTTGAAATGAAGGTGTCGAAGCGACAATTAAACACTCCATCTCTTAATCCTCTTTCATCAAATGAATTAGCATGACATTTACTATTCCCTGATGTCACATCACTCTTTTCTTAATCTTAATCAACCTCTTTAATCTTTCATTAGGATGTGCATGCTTAATCCTTGAATAGATGTTTCATCCTCCAACTTTTCGCTGGCTTCTAATCATTATCCCTCTACCATCTTCTAATTACTAAACCTAATGTAGTACCGGTCAACTCTCCATCCCCAAAAGAATTTTAATTCCATTTTATTCATCCAAGGCTCCTCCTCTCAAGCGTGAATTTTCTAATTCACTTATCTCCTAGAATCTTTCCCATGCATCTTCTAGAATCTTTGACTTGTCACATCAAGTCACATAAATGGTGCGCTTTCCTTTTTGAACCTTTGTCTCTGTCAATGGATTTTCCAAGCATGAATTCAACTACATCAATTCACCCAAGATTCTTCTCATCTCTCAATGTACTTCCAAGGTACATGTCCTTCTTACACATCACTTTTCTTTATTCCACCTCACTTACACATCATCACATCCTAGGCCATCTCACATTCCACATGTCAAGATGTGAGAGCTTGTGAGTCCTCAACTCACCATAGCCCTACATCTTGATCTTGGTGGCTCAATCTAAACCATTGAATCCTCTAGATAATTCAAATTTCTCTATACATACCCCCTCTTCTAATGCATCTACAACACTTAGTCATTTTTACACCCACATGCTGTCACTTTGAGCACTTAATTCACAAGTATTTTCTCTCATTTAGTTAAGCCATTTTAGCCATTAGCATTGCATTCTATCATACATTGTTCATTTTTCATAGCCATCCAAGGAGCACACAAGGATCTTAAACATCAAGGGCTAACCAAGGGATTCATCAACATGGAGAAGGTATAAGTACTTGCACAATTTCATCTATTTCTCTTTGTGTTAACAATTCTTTAGGCTAATCTTGAGGTGTCCCTTTGTGTTTTTCTCCCATTGCATTATAGTTGTTCTTACATCTCTAGGATAGATAAAACATTTAGGATCACAGCTACATTGATGTTGTTGTATATTCGGGTGATTTTATTTTTTTTATTAAAAACTATTGATAATTACATTTATTACTGTGTATGTTTTAAGAACAGATATTCCCGCCCAAGTGATAAAAGAAGGGATTATATACCCAAATCTAATTTATTTGGATTTCATTTTGAACACCACTTAGATGATTGGGTGAAAAGTTACAGACATAATAAAAGTAAGGAAGCACAAACAAACAACCATCAAAACCTAATCGCTAAGCTACTTCTCATTTCTTAGATAAAAGGCGGTGGCTGGAAACCATTGTTTCCTGCTACAAGGGAAGCTATGGAGAGGCGACAGGGGTAAGCTGACCATACAAGGCAAATCTACTCAGCCCAAAGGAATGTCATAGCCAATGGTAAATATTAATAGGTTCAAGATTGGTGGTTGTCTCCCCATTAACATGTTTCTATTTTCTCTTTTGTTTCCACTCCTGTTTGTAGGAAGTGGCCAAAATTGTACCAATGACCCATCCATAGAAGGGGTCTCTGCTATCGAAGCTGTTGGCACAAGACTTATTCCATTTCCCAAAATTTTAGGTACAACCCTATGGTTCAGATTGTGAAATGTTATTTTATTTTTGGAATAGCTTCATAGAGGCGCTGGTGGAAAAATAGGGTGGAGGGAAAACCTTTTTCTGATACATGTTATCTATTTCTCTTATAACACATTCACTGCACTATAATAGATAGTCATCTATAAAATAATACTAATATTTCATCATCCATAAAAACATTATTATAATTATTTTTACATATATGTATATATTTTTCTGTTTGTTTTCAATCCTCTTTTTTTGTTTAATATCAACAAAGTAATGTGTTTTCTTTTGTTCTAGGCAAATGGGTCATTTATCCTAGTTTCACCCAAAAATCGCAAGGGTAAAGAGAGGGGGAATCATCGATACATTGGTCGATGCTAGGTTATATGGTAATTCTGAGAGACCATGTACAGAGAAACAAACTAAGATTTGTCTAATGTAATCTACTCTTGTTTCCATAGCACAAAATTTGTCACTCGAGGGTGAACAAAGTAACAAATGCGTAAGAACTAGGTTTAAATGAATGCATCCTATATTTTCAATTTATCTACTCCATTTACAAGCTTGAAATGGTGCACTCCCATGTTCTAAAATTATTTTGTTTACTTCCAGTGTTGACATACACAAAATGAAATAGTAGCAGATGTAGATTTACACCCATTTTATTCTAAGCTTTATTAATAACTAGGAAATCCAAATACTATACTTACATATATCTAATTTGAAAGAATGAGCAAATTCAAAATAATACACAATGTCGTAATGCAAGGGTAAGTAAAGGATTCCTTAAAGTTATATATTTATAGTAATCAATAGATTTTAAAATAGCATTTACTTTGCACAAAAAAAATTACTAAAATGGTAAGGAAACAATCTTAACCTGTATGTATCATTCTAATTCTTCACATAATTTCCACAATAGTAGATCTATAAAACACAACCTTTACTTTTCTTTTCTTTCTTTAAAGGAACAACTATCTGACTTTATTTTAATACAAAACAACAAAGGTAAGGGCTTTGGTTTCTCAGTATGCACATCTACATAGACTTCAAAATAATTTTCTTCCATATTCCAAGCACATTTAATCACAAGAACAACATATAGAGTCTATTTTAAAAAAAAAAAAATCTGCGCCTACTCATTTATTTATAGGTACATAAGAGTCTTCCTTCTCCTAACAAAACAACAAGGTGCAAATCACTCTTTTTAAACAGAATAACAAAGTAAAATATTCCTTTCTTTATTTTCTGCAACATTTACTCTTATAACTCTTCTATCCATATTACATAGAGTAGCAATTTTCTTCCTTAATAATATACTTCATACAATAGTTACATGTTCACAATAGATTATGAGAAGCTCTCTACAATAGCCTGTTATGGCTATGACATTGAACTCCACAAGGAAAATTTTCTCTAAAGCATAGTACTAATAGAGATCAGCAAGGAACATGGTTGCTTTCAAGCAAGGAGTTCTTCAAACCTGCAACTTTACAAGGCACAAAATTTCTTCTATAGGCCAATGGGGAGCTCACCTCCCAACCTTTGGTTGGAAAACCAACCACTCCCAAGCTAGGAGGCACCTTGGGAACCAGGTACATTCATGCAAGCCAAATACCTTTAACACACAAAATACACATACATTATACACACACACCCAAGGGAATTTTCACATAACAAAGAGTTCATTATGAACCCAATACGGGGAATGGAGGGTGGACTATGCACTCCATTTTGGGGACTCAAAAGTAAACACCATGAATAACCATCACAAGTTTCAACCCTCCATACACAACCCTTCCTTCACATTTCTTTATCCACCCAAGTCACCCTTCACATTTCACCAAACATATGGGTACTCATACCCATCCTTTTAACCTCTCCTTTTAAGGAGGAATAACATGTCCCCATGGAGGTTTCTAATCCAACCACCCCCAAACTTGGGATGCTCTTCCCAAATTTGGGTGAGCCTATCCCATTACAACCCTTTTTCCCAACAACATACATAAAACCAAAAATTTAAGGGAACCATTTCAAAACACACAAATACATGTACATGACCTACAAAATTAAAACACAAGAAGCAAAAGTGTGTGTTGAGACGACCTTAATTCAAGATGAGGAAAGATGTGAAGAGAATGAACTCAACTCCTCTCCTTCCAAGCTTGCTCTCCAATATCTTAAACCAAATCCAAGAGCCCCCAAGAAAAATCACAACTCCAAAAAAAAACCAAGAATGCAAAAGAGAACTCCCCAAAACCCTTGTTCTTAGTTTTTCTTATAGAATTCAAGTTTGAATTTCTTTTGAATGGGGAAGTGACACTTTTCACTCACCCATTCACCCTCCCAAGCACATTCACCCATGTGTGCTCTCACATGTGTGATAACTTGGGGGACTTCCAAGACAACATAGAGAAGTGGGAGTGGAAAGAAACTAATCCCCATCCCACTTCTCAAAACCTTATTTTTGGAAAACCTCTTTAAGACCTCAAAAAATGTGTCCAATCATGAAACTAACTCAAAATTTTAAGCTGAAAAGGTACCTAACCCATAGCTACTTGACCTAGGGACCTTAAATCAATAAAAACATTTAAAAACTCAACTTTTCAACCCCCAAAAAGTGCCCTAAAGATCAAATCCGAGTTTATCCACTTGGGTGGACAACTCACCACTTAAATGGATTGACATGGAAATTAAAACCAATTTACAAACATTCACAAATAACATCACAGAAAAAATGCATTACATAATGGAACTATAGTCCCTCCATATGGACTATAGCTCGGCTTCACTGGTAAATTCACTCAGAGTTCCCAGAGGTTACCTCCAATTTCCATTGGCCATGGAAAGTGTACCTACACACTTAATGCACCCATTAATCCATCCAATAAATCATATTTCAAAACAATTGAGTCACCATTTCATATACACAAGTTTTCATCCAATTAAATCATATATCAAAACAATTGAATCGCCATTTCATATACTCAAGTTTCATAATTTCATATAGCATATATATCTCATATCATAACTGGAAAAATCACTAATTACATATTTCATTTGTTCATCATTTCAAAATTCAAATTGAACAACCACAATAACTAACATAAGATTAGGTCAACCATCACAATCAACTAACTAAATATGTAGCATAATCATAATCAAGTCATCATAAGAACTCAAATATCTAAATATCGTAATCAAATCATGATAGGAACTCAAATGTCTAAAATATCATGTCCTAAATGGTATCACCAGACATAGTCAATAATACTAAAACTCAAAATAGTCTAAACAATAAATGTATCATAGAGGTGGACCTCACACATACAAGAAGGATGGCCCTAGATTCGATGGAACAAACTACTCTATGTGGAAAGCCAGAATGGAATGGCATTTGAGGTGTATTGGTGAACCCTTCTGGAATATTACAAAGAATAGACATTTTATTCCTCATCATGGTCCTTCCACTCCTGATGAGATTAAAGAGGCTAAGATTAACACCGGGGCTATTGAAGCTTTGTTGAGTGCTCTGACAGATTCAAAAATGACAAATGTGATGGATCTTAAGATAGCTCATGAGATCTTGAAGAAGTTGGAGACTTTGTATGAGGGAGATGCACTTGTGAAGGTCGCTAAGCTACAGAGTTTGAAACGAAAGTATGAAACTTTGAAGATGGGTGAAGATGAAAATATTTCTTCTTTTATGCAAAGAGTAAATGAACTTGTGATGGGTATTAGATCTGTCGATGGTACCTTGGATGAACAAGAAAATGTAGCTAAAGTGCTTAGATCATTTCCTCCTTACAAATAAAAGTCTTGTGCTATTGAAGAGCTCAGAATAGTAACAAATGTGACTAGAGATATGTTGATTGGTAAACTGGTTGCATTTGAGTTGAGTGAGTTTGGTGATTTTCCCCCAGACTGAATCTTCATTTAAGGCCTTTGTATCTGGAAGAAACAAGCAAAGATATGATCTGGAAGAGATTTCTAGAAAGACATTCAAGTATGAGGAGATGAAATAGCTTGAAGATGAAGAAAGAGAGGTAGAAGAGCTAGAAGCACTAATTGTAAAGAAAAAAGGTAGAGCACAAGGTAAGTATAAAGGAAAGTTTCCTATTAAATGTTTCTCTTGTAGTAAAATAGGTCATTTTGCTTCAAGGTGTCCTAAAAGAGTTCCTAGGTCTAAGCCTAACAAACCTAGATTTCAAAAGAAATGTTACTGTTGAAGAAGGTGGATCAGAGTGAAGAGTCCTATAAAGAAAATGGAAAATGAATATGAATGTCTTTGGCGTCAAGGAAAATGGTCCGTGGCTATTGAATCCACTTCAAAGTTGGAGAGAAGCTCTGCAACCTGAATTGGAAGAAAGGATGAGTGGGTTGATGTAGTTGCTCACATCATATGACTTGTTAGTGACAAAAGAAAAATTTGTAAGACTAGAGAAATATGATAGTGGGTTGTTAGATCTGTAGATAACAATGTTGGTGGATTTGTATAAGATCATCTTTGTGGTAAACATAACACCGAAGGATGTCCTTATGTTGAAGGATTGAAGTACAATTTGTTGAGTGTTGATGGATGGTGGATAAGGGTTATGATCTTCGGAAGTCTGTGTGATGAAGATACAAGACATTTTGGAAGCCTGAAATATGGTTGCTCGGTGCACAAAGACAAGAGGTAGTTAAGGTTTCACCCGGGAGTACAGCTAATGTAAGTTGTTTAATTGCTCAAGTAGTTGAAAGTCGTTGCGCGGCGGTTGTGCTATGTGAATTGACATTGCCAGGTAAGCCCATCACAAAGAAGAGATCTTACCAAGATAGTGAAGGCCTCACTAATATACAAGGAGCAAATGTAGATGGAAAGACGAGTTTTCGAGTAAAGATCACTCTAATGGAGTGACTGGAGCTAGTGTATAATCGACGAGTGCAGTCCTCTAGAACTTAAATTCTACAGGAGAAAGGTATATGTTGCTTATTGATGATTATCACGAGGATGATATGGGGTCAAGCCAAGAGAAAAAATTTGAAGCATTAGAGAAGTTCAAAAGTTTCAAAGTTATGGCAGAGAATGAGACGGGTCTGAAAATAAAATGCCTAAGGTCAGATAGTCAGATAGAGGTGGTGAGTTCACTTCCTAGGAGTTCAATTCTTTCTATGAAGAGCATGGAATTAGAAGACAATTATCTGCTCCTCGAACCCCTCAACAAAATGGAGTTGTAGAGAGAAAGAATAGAACAATTCTGGATGTTGCTAGAACAATGATGATAGAAGAAAATGTGCCTCACATCTATTGGAGAGAATTTGTAAACACTGTTGTGTACACTCTAAACTGGGTAAATGTCAATGGTAATTTTGGTAAGACTCCTTTTGAGCTATGGTTTGGTTATAAGCCTACTGTTAAATATTTCAATATCTTTGGAAGCAAGTGTTATATCAAGAGAGATGAGGACATAGGCAAGTTTGATGGAAGGAGCACTGAAGGAATCTTTCTAGGCTACTCTACTAAAAGCAAGGCTTACCAGTGCTATAATAGAAGATTGAGAAAAATGATTGAAAGTGAAAATGTTAGAGTTGATGAGGACTCTACTAGGTCATCCAGATATTTTGGATATGATTTAGATGACCAGCAAGATAGTATAGAAAAAGGGAAGAATGCTCAGGTACATAATCAAGTTCACATTGTTTCGGTAAATCAAGAAGGTCAAGAAGGAGAGACAAGTGGAAGTGTAGAAGAAAGAATAGAAGAACCAAAAGTACGAGTGAATCCTAAAACTCTGAGGTATGTGATATTGAATCATTCAATGAATCAAATTATAGGAGACAAGAATAAAGGTGTGTAGACTAGAAGAAGGATTGCAGAAGAATATTGTCTACTTTCTAAAACTGAGCCCAACAATGTCAATGAAGCTTGTAACGATGAACACTGGATGGGAGCTATGAAGGAAGAACTGATGTAGAGTGAAAAGAATGATACATGGATTCTTGTTCCCAGACCTAAAGATAAAAATGTGATTGGTACTAAATGGTTCTTTGGGAATAAGCTAAATGAACAAGGTGAAGTGGTAAAAAACAAGGCAAGATTGGTATGTAAAGGGTATTCACAAATGGAAGGTATTGATTTTGAAGAAACCTTTGCCCCTATTGCTAGAATTGAAGTTGTAAGATTATTTCTTGCTTATGCTACATATAAGAACTACAAAGTTTATCAAATGTATGTGAAGTCAGCCTTTCTGAATGGTGAGTTAGAAGAAGAGGTGTTTGTTGAACAGCCAGATGGATTTCAACTAACTGATAAGGAATACATGGTTTGTCGATTGAAAAAGCCTCTCTATGGACTCAAGCAAGCCCCCAGAGCCTAGTATGTTAGACTGGATAAATACTTACTAAAGCTTGGATTCAATAAAGGTACTACTAATAGCAACTTGTATTTTAAATTTGATCATGATAAAGAGTTGATTATTGAAGTCTTTGTTGATGGCATTATTTTTAGAGGAGATCATGATCTATGTATGAAGTTTGCTGATGAAATGAAAAGTGAATTTGAAATGAGTATGATTGGAGAGATGAAGTTCTTTCTAGGATTGCAAGTCACACAGTTAGGCAATGGTATTTTCATATCTCATTCCAAATATGTGAGAGAGTTGTTGAAGAAGTTTGGCATGGAAGACTCAAAGCCTGTTGGTACACCCGTGGTAACTAGATGCAAGTTAACACAAAAATGATGATTCTCCTAAGGAAAATCAAACAAGATATAGGTCAATTATTGGTGGATTTCTCTACTTAACTCATACTAGACCAGACATCATGAATGTTGTGTGTATGGTTGCTAGATATCAAGTTGATTCGAAAGAATCTCATGTAACTACTATAAAGAGAATTTTCAGATACTTGAAAGGAACAGTTGATTTTGGGATTTGGTATCCTAAAAATGATGATCTTACTTTGAGTGCCTATATTGATGCGGATTAGGTAGGACATGTAGATGATAGGAAAGGAACAAGTGGTGGTGCCTTTTTCCTAGGGAAGAAGTTGGTGTCTTGGTTGAGTAAAAAGTAGAATTCCATATCCCTATCTACTGCTGAGGTAGAGTATATTGTTGTTGAAAATAATTGTACTCAAGTGTTGTGGATGAAACAGATGTTGAAAGACATCAAAGTAGCATATGATGAGCCTATTTCCATTTAGTATTGCAACTCAAGTGCAATAAACATATCAAATAATTTGGTGCTACACTCTAAGACCAAGCATATATCAATCAAGTTTCACTTCTTGAAGGAGAAAGTGAGTGAGAAAGAAGTCAAACTGGAGTATGTGCCTACCAAAGAACAGATTGTAGATATTTTCACTAAGCTATTGCCAAAGGATACTTTTGAGTATCTCAGAGGGATGTTAGGGGTGATTACCCCTCTTGATATGAACTAGAGATTCATTTATTTGAA